>JAUTBV010111395.1:0-14247 GCA_032361325.1 Lepetodrilus fucensis
AGAAACTGATACGTCCTACTAGGTGGATATCGTTTCGATACGTCACACTTTGAAACATCACGCTGGGGTAATAAATGGTTTTATGTCACATCAAGAATCATTGTTATAATTACCAATTGAGCATTTATTCTCATTATTCTTGACAAAATAAAATTATTAATGTATTTTACTACTGACTAAAACTGCTATCAGATGTTTCTCAGAAGACCATTCAGAAGACACACAACCATCAATTGTGGTTCTTATCCTTACCTCTAAGCCTGTCGCCGATGCCGCCAGCTCGCTGATGATGGTGACGAGCAGGGCGCAGGTGTTGGCGACGAGGGAGGTGGGGAAGACAGGCGTCTCCTTGGTCAGACTCTGTCTGACGGGCAGCGACACTATCAGCAGCAGGCGGTCCAGCACCTCCTTGAACGAGATGTGGCTGCCACTGGTGATGCTGTCCATCTGCGTGAGATAAAAGTGGCTAGTGTGAGATACAGAAACGAGAACTTTCACACTTACAACATCCGTATTCAACAGTGAATTATTTTTCTATTTATATAACTTTATTTATTTATTTTTTAGCAAGGTATTGTTTTACATCACAGCGGGAATCATTCTCCCATACTCAAAAATCCTTATTCAAGAATTTGAACACATGAACAAGAACATTCACACTTGCAGCCTATCGAGTATCAATAAGACATATATAATGGGCTGGCTCCTTTCTAGCTGTTCTGTTTGTACTTTCTGTCAGACGCATGCACAGTAACACTGTAGTGTGTTGATCCTTGGTAACTGTGCATGCGTCGGCCAGAAAGTACAGACAGAACAGCTAGAAAGGAGCAGCCCCCAAGTCACCTAGCCACCTATATAAATTAAGAGTCACTTCCCTTACCTCCATCCTGTCAATATGCATAAGAGTGATCTCCCTTACCTCCATCCTGTAACTCATGTGACTGGCCAGTATGGGGTATCTGTGCATCTCTCCGAGGCGTGCGGCGCTGTTGGTGTTGTCGTCCATGCACATGGACTGTCGCCTCAGGATCTCCTCTGCTTCGGGCTCGCAGTTGATGGGCATGATGTTGGTCAGCTTGATAGCGGGGTGGCAGAGAGCCTCCATGACCGCAGCCAGCAGTCGCCCCACCCCACAGACGTTGGGCGTGCCCTGACACAAACACAGCGGGGACAGTTGTACAGCTTTGTGGGAATGTCACATAAAATTAGCTTCAGACAGTAATGCAATGCCGTGGCCAGAAGGGGACGACTTGTGCAGCTTTTGTTTGGATTTTGTGCCACTACCAACTACCAATTTTCAAAAGTATTAACTGAGCCTGTCGACAAGGGCGTAGCTACTATAATAGTATTAGGCCAGTAGGCCCATGCCTGCAGATCATATAAACTATATATTAAAAATGATAAGTTTCATTGTAAAATAAAAAAATAATTGTTACATATGATGATAGTATTTTGTCCAAGAAATAGATGAATGATTATCATAATTTGTTTCAATGATAATGTAGGTACCATCAAGCTTTTCAGATAATTACTTTACAAATTTTGACAATCAAAAGTAATAACCAATAAATTAAATTAAATCTTTTCTTACGTATTCAAAAATACATTCATGCAATTCGCAAATCATACACAACTGAAAGAAATGTCAGGATATTTTCATTTCTTAATATTATAATATACATGATACGACATCAGACATTGATCTTCAAATGCATTGATGTTCTCTCAGGAACTACTAGTGGAGTTGCACAGCTGGCCTGGCAATGCAAGCTACATGCATTGTACTGTTGTCAACATACAGGCTACTGTTCTATAGACAGATCACAGCACTACGAGTCATAACTCCAATACCATGTATAGATTTACAACTTGCAGCTCTAAGACCTTTCTGTGGAACAGACTAGGATATTCTATGAAGATGGGTGGCCAATTGTGTCTTGTATTATATTTTAATTATTTTTATTTTTTAAATCTTTTTCTTTTTTAAATTGGGGTTTAGAGCCAGTTTCAAGATTCTTTCACTTATATCATGGCTTGTCAGTTTAGGGCAGGAGAAAACCTGCAACATCCATAGCACTGAATGTTGAAGTAAACCTGCGAGCACTGGCTGGTACAGATAAACCAAGGATGAATACCTGCATTACCATGACACAGACCGTGCATCCTATCTTGATCCAGGGATCGAAATTAACACTAGTCCTCTAGCCCGGGCCATTTCTCCCAATGCTAAAGGTATCCTAAGGACTAGTAGAAATTCATAACATTTGTTATTTGTATCACTATTCGGGCTAGTAAGTTTTAAAGTTAGTTTCTATCGCTGTATATGATTGTGTAGGAAAGGCAACTTTGATGAACATCGATGCCATGTTCCAAAGTCCAAATATTCTACCATTGCGCTACCAGTAAAACCCACCCATCAAAGTAGTGAATACTACTATACTGCCTATACTACATGCATAGGCATCAAAGCAAAGAACATGAAGATATACAATATCTGGTTACATATTTCAGGCATCTACATTTTAGTATTGCATGTTACTTTGTTAGTATTGATATCTACAGTATCCATGTTAATAGTATTTAATGGAGCAATATACTTAGTAAAATATTAGAAAGCATAAAATCTAAACATTTCATGATCTCTACTGACAAACATGTATGATATAGTCACCTTCAAATTTATTATTGAAGCAAAGTAAAGAATGAATTTAACCTGTGCTTAATAACAAAGTGAATTGATGTCAGATAATACCATTCTTAAATGATGTATGATATGAAAGTGATCACGAATTAACAAACTGAGATGAAAGCATTACGAAAATGAGCTCAACTGGTCAAGAATGAAATCAGTGAAATATGGTTTTACACTGTTTCATACTGTAAGTGAAAGAATTTTGAAAGTGGATATAAATAATAATAATAATTTTTTTTTTTTTTAATTTAAATTGTAAATATAAATAAATAATTAAAAAATAAACCATAGATAACACATTGAATTGTCAAAATAATACCTGAATTTTACAAAAGGGTCGTACAAATAGTCTGGACACAAATCAAAGTTCATGTATAGGAAAGCCATGATGCAGTACGACATTTTCGATAATTAATTTTTCCCCCCGATAAATATGTCTGCAAATGCAGGCAAGGACAAAACAAGATGGATGTTTCATGAGTTGACCAGTTGACCAGATAAATAAAATGACCACATGATAAAATAAAACTTCAAAAAGCAAACCCAGTGCAATACCTTTAAGAAATAAATTTGACAATACTGGAGAACAAACTGGATGAAATATTGACAGCATGTAGGATAAACAAGCATAAATCATGTGAATGGAAAATCAGTGAGGAAAAAAAAGTAACAAAACAGTGCACAGTGAAAACAGTAGCATTGAACTATAACTATGAAAAGAAATACAATACTTTTTTTTAAATAGATTGACAATGGTAAAAAAAAATTGTAAGCAGTTATGATAAACATAACCTTTTAAAAATAATAATTGGTGCAAAATCATAAACTAGCATGTCTCAAGAAAAGGTGAATTGTTAGTTTGAGTAAATATATTCTCATAACAATATTAGATATATACTTCAAAAACAGTCAACACATTGTGGTAGCTATGTATATTTTAGTGTTATATTCACAAAATGCACAATGTATCTATCTTGCAACAGAAACACCATAGGAACAGAAAAACACTACCATATGTTTAATCCTTAATTAATGAGAAATTTTCTATCTTTTTTTCTTTTGGAAAATATTTTATAATTTGCCATGATAAACATATTATAGTTCACCCTGACTTTCAGAATTACATTACATTTATTCATTTAAGGGATAAGAGTACAGTCTACCCCTATATATACTGTATTAAAGCCCTGAACTATTATAGTTAAAGTACGAGGACGCTTACATCCGAGTACTTTAACGTTATAATAGTTCAGGGCAAAGCTATACTTTAATACAGTATATATAGGGGTAGACCGTACTCTATTGCTATTCTAATATAGCACACATTTGTTGAAAAACGAAAATTAAATGCATCAACCGTCCGTTTACGAATACATAAACTGGGCTCGTTAAACTGGCTGTTCCATCAACTGGGATTTTCACCAGACATGATGTCATGCCACTGTGACGTCGCGTAAAAGTTCGTCATGGTGTTTGTAGTCAGTACTAACAAGTGGGTTAAAAGTAAGGGTATGTGACGTAATTGGCAGTTTGCCAACTTAATTTACCGTAGATTAAAGTACACTTTTTTCCATTGTTCTTACACAGAACTATGTTAGAATATAATATTCAACATCAAGTTTATTTTTTATATCATTTAGCAGAAAAAGTCAAATTTAAGTTTTTATTGAAAAGAAAGTATCAAAATAGTATCCAATAAGCCCTGTATGATAATAGGCATTGCATTCTAATCATTACAAATTAGTAAAGTCATTAGTAATTAAAGTCTCAAAAGAAATTTTAGTTTTTAAATATATTATTGTAATTGATAAGGTTCTAATCCAAGTTCTAGATTCATAATGTGTGTAGATAGTTATTAATATTGGTTTTCCCACAAATAAGCAGCTCAACGATGTCCTGTTGGTAACAGTATTTAACCTCAACTTTCCATTACACGAAATATATTTCATCCTCAGTCAGTTGGACAGAGGGCACAAACTCAGTCAACACCTTTTTCAACATATTCCTATACACCGGGTCATTCTACCAGGGTTATCGAAAAAGGCTGTACACCTTCAGCCAAGGTTGGACGTCTACGATACGGTCGATTTCGACCTGAGAACGACTGTCGGCAAGAAAAGCCACTAAATTTAACACAGACATGTCCTAGACCTCACTCCAATGATGCACTGAGTATAAATATGCACAAGCATGTGTGCAGCAAGTGTACAAGATTGTATGCTGTGAAATTATTCTGCTGCAGCCAGACAAAGAAATGGTTCCAGTTGTACCCGGGGTTCATGGGCATATTTCCTCCAGGTTTCAGCCATATTATCATCCATGATTACATCAACAAATCGACTTTTCCGTGGAGAATATGCATCTCCTGATTGAAATATACTACGTGTTATGATTGAACTACCTATTTTATGCTGATTCTGCAGTGAGAAAAAAATCAATATGAATCCTGACTGCCAACCACAACTCATTGAAGAAGATGAAACCAGCGAAGTCACAGGCCCGCCCTGGGATTGTGCCTTGTGTGGCAGACAGATTTCAAACACTTTTGAATTAAAACAACACATTGGCATTCATCTTGGACAAAATCTGTCGAAAAGCTGTGGGCCGGAACGTTTCCACGAGTGCGACGTTTGTAATAAACGCTTCAGTTCCGCTACCTGTTTGAGCAGGCATAGAGTAATACACACTGGTGAGCGTCCCTTTAAATGCGAAATTTGCGATAAAGGATTCACGTGTAGTTACTACTTGACAACGCACAGAGTTGTACATTTTGGAGAAAAGCCCTTCCAATGCGATGTTTGTGAAAAAAGATTTACTTGTGAGCGATACATGAAAAAACATCAAGTTATTCACACGGTGGGAAAGTCTTTCAAATGCGAACTTTGCGATAAAAGATTTACTTGTAACCAGTATCTGAAAAGACATCAAGTTGTGCACAGTCAGGAAAAGCCATATCAATGTGATATTTGTGAGAAAAGATTCTCTTGCGCGGACTATTTGAAAATGCATAGTTTTTCGCATACTGCAGAAACACCCTTCCAGTGCGACCTGTGCGATAAAAGATTCACATGTGCCGAATACTTAAACAGACATCAAATTGTGCATGCTGAAGTGAAATCATTCAAATGTGACCTTTGTGACAAAATATTCACTTGTGCTCACTATCTAAAAAGCCATCAAAATGTACACATCGGAGAAAAACGCTTCCAGTGTGACATTTGCGAGAGGAAATTCTCCTGTAAATACTACTTGAAAATACACCAACGAGTGCACACTGGCGAAAAGCCATTCAAATGTGACAGTTGCGATAAACGATTCCTTTGCTATCGATATTTGAAAAAACACCAAGTTATTCACAACTTGGGAAAGCCTTTCAAATGTGACCTATGTGAGAAAACCTTCATTTGTTACCAATACATGAAACGGCACCAAATCGTCCACAATGACGAAAAAACATTTGAATGTGACATTTGTGAGAAAAGGTTCACGTGTGCGGACTATCTGAAAATGCATCAAGTTGTCCATACTGATGAAAAGAGCTTTAAATGTGACGTTTGTGACAAAAGATTCACATGTTTGGAATACTTGAAAAGACATCAAGTTGTGCATGCTGAAGTCAAATCCTTCAAGTGTGGGCAATGTGAAAAGAGGTTCACTTCTGCTCACTATTTGAAATGCCACCAAACCGTACACACTGGAGAAAAGCCATTCCAATGCAGCATTTGTGAAAAATGGTTCAAAACCTCTCAAAATTTGAAAAGGCATCAAGTTTTGCATTACAGAAAGACAGTTGAAGTTCAAATATAACCATTGACTTTAAATATTTCTTTTCTAAGATAATTGGCTGTCTGCAATACTCATGGTACTGACTTATATTTCTATTGATCATATTGTAATCTAGCTGGGTTCTAGGTATTATGTATGCATTAAGTAAATATGAAACACTTTGTTGCTAACAAATATTACTTTCTGTGGGCCTTTTTGTGATTGTTATTTTCTATCGATGTGTATACTTCTAGTCATCTATTGCATTTGTTGTCAATTATTTATATTCTACTGGTGTTATATGTTCAATGAATATACACATTGTATTGTATTTATTTTATTTCATTCATCACATTTTTGGAAGTCTTGCTCATAACAATATGTAAAAAAAGATTAATAGGGTTAAATTTAATTTTGATTAGACTACTAGCCCCTGTTCCACAGAACAATTGTAGCACTACCAGAGTTGTAACTCGGTATTAACATTGGAATTACAAATCTTGTAGCACTACAATCGTTCAAACATGTCAAAGGAATGGGCCCCAAGTCTAATAATGAAGGGTAATATATAACTTAGCATTCTATGTTGGTTATTATGACATATGTAATTATATATAACATTTGTATGAATGTACTTTTGCACATCAAATGATCCATAAAACCATCAAAATAAATTGTTTTCCATGTCCATCGTTGTTTTTAAAATTGTATTTTCCATGCAGTACGTTGTATGTTAAACATTGGTCATGCACTCTCCCTTGCTTGTTCTGCATACCCACCAGTGTAAACGAAAAAGAAAATCAGTAAAGGAGTCGATTTATTGATACCTGATCATTTTGAAGAAAAATATATCACTATTCTAATTCATGTTATTACTATTAATTTTAATTCATTTTAATTTTATCTTGTGAAATTAGGTATGAACAGTAACCAACTGTGTTAATTACATTTGTGTAATTGAACGTACAATTTGTGTATATATGGTACGACGGTCTATCTACAACACCAAGTACTATTATATATCAAGACAATCGGACACTAGGTCTACATTCGTTCAAACCCACACACAGAATGCACAAACCATAGAACCCCAAGAAAACAGTGTGTAAATATGGTGCTACACTCTTTGTCCCACTATTCAGGAACCAGATAACAAGATACTCACTGATGAAATTCCTGTGATGATAATTCGGCTCGCTATGTTTAACTGAGATGGAAAAGTTGAATTCTAAACCAGGGTACTCATAAAGCATAGAACTTGAAGAAGAGAGGAAGCCTAGTATGGTTACAAAATGTTATTAAGAGTAAACTTCTTCAAATCGCATTTTTCATGCGGATCCGCAAGATTTCTGTAGCAACGTTAAAATCCTTATTCACTCACTCACCACGTGCATAATGCGATTTGAAGATGAAATCCTACTCAAAAACATTTTCTAACCTTAGGGCTTAAGTGGAAAATGTGAATTGAGCATGAAATTACACTCACATTTTTTGGTAACCTTGGGTCAGGTTACAAATTTATATCAAATTTAGTACATAAATAGTTGAGTACTGATTTAAATTCAAATCATTTAAAAAGTGTAACTATTCAGTGTATTAGATTGTTAAATGTAGATAATTATATATTAGAAAATCACGTACATCAAACATGTATGGTTAACTTTATTCATATGTTAAAATAAATATTGATGCAAGATGCATACATAAAGATTATCACATTTAATTTACAATAACATTATCATTCATCCGGTATCATTTTTCAATTAAATAATAAAATTAATTTGGAATTTAATACCAGTAAATTTTCAAAACCATGGCATACAGTAATAATAACTTCTTAATCAATTTTAACTAACTTTGACTTTAGCATTTCCCTGTATGTCAAGCCATAGTTGTGAACCCTTGGTCAGATTTTCACAAGCATTCACAATATTTCAATCTATCTAAACTAAAAAAATTAATTAATTAATATCAGTCACCGCTATTCCATTTGATTTCTTTCACTCAAATTCTTAATTTCCCAAATTCATTCAGATATTATTTTATTAATAGTTTTGTATTCTGCAACTATAAATTTTGTAATTTGTTTTTATTACAAATAAACAACCAATGTTGACTGTTCTTGGAGAATATAGAAAAGCAACTGTTCTACAAATGATCAAGCTGAAAGCACCAAACTGTCTTTCAAGCTCCCATTCGTAATTGTTAATATATTTCGTAAAAATATTTATCCATAGCCAGTTCATTCAAGCATTGCCATATTAACATTAACAAGCACATACAAGTACATGCTATTTTGCAGTTTATTCTAACTACTGTGAGTTTAATGGGGTGATGTGTCATTGCAACAGGTCCAAAAATAAATAAAATATTTTATATGCCAAGTTGTCCATAGAATTACAGAGAAAAGTAATTAAACCAAAAAAAGATTGATCATTAATTTAATTTACAAAATTTTTAATGTGTCGTATAAATGTGAAAACATGCCTCTAAGCCACACACTTATACTAAACATTAAATTTAGAGCAGCAATTAAATAAAGTGTTGAATGTGTGAATTTGTAAACAAATATATAATGAACAATTTGGCAGAATGTGCATGCTGTTATATAACAAGTATTATTACCCCAGTAAGTTATCAAATGACACTTTGTAAGGAAATATTACCACTAAAATCAACATAACTTTCCAAGAATCGTGTATATATCTTTACATACCAGTATTTCTGTGTCATCCGATAATTCAGTGAAATTTTGTACAGCTATCATATCAAGACTTGTAATTACAATCCCTTTGTAATTATTTAAATGGGAATTTGTAATGGCAATGTTTTCCTCGTAAACAAAATAACATCTGGGGTAACAATCCCAACATTACACCAGTTCAGTTAATACCAGCTTTATTTAATTTGCAAAATGTTATATATAGCTTTGATTACAGTATTGCTTTACGACACAGCAGGAATATTTCATCCATATGCGATTCACTGTATCTATCCCTGACCAAAGTTTGGTTAACTCTATCCATGCTGGAGGCAACCAGAGATGCCCTAAACAGCTGTTCCTGTGCCTAATACAGCAGGGAGAGGGTTAACTAGAAATAATTTTGTTAAAAAAATAAAGCCGATATTGAACTTGATATTCATGTAATTTTAAATTTTCGGTGCTAAGGATCTAGAATACAAACCTTTTGATCAGGCTTTTGCCTTTTTTCTAGAATCTGGTTAAAGCAAATGTAGTGTAAGGTCACTAACAAACATCAAACATAAAACAAGTGTGACTAAAATTACAATGGGATTTGAAAATATATAATGATAATGATATATAGAAATTACTATAAACTATGACAAATAATGAGACCTACACATCAAAATGTGAATGTTGAGCAATCTATACAGCCACGTGGATAAGTATTCCAGAAGTATTTTCTATCTGTCAACACTGGTAATGTTTGTATCCATAGCAGTCATTTTCATAAGTGACCCCATATTTCAGAGAAAAGTGAACATGATAATAGTCTAGCAATTATTGAATAGCTTATCACAGATGGCTCTACAGATAACAAAGAAAAGTGAAAACTGTATGAAATGGGTATGATATGATCAATGTTTTTGATTTCCAAAACTACATGTGTTAGAATCACACAAATATTATTTCACTGACAATTTTATATGCAATAATCTATTTTCCATGCTAAAAGCATATAGGTGAACAATACTATCCAAACTTACTTCCTACAAATATTTGCTATGGAAATTATTTCCATGCTAAAAGCATTATATTGCGATAGCAACAAATATCAGTGCTATATCATTCTCTACTTAGGATATATTATAGCACTATTAATAAAACTTCAAATCTGCACAACAACACAGGTTAGACAAAGATATGTATAAAATCCTACAAAGGGAGACAACTGGAAAATTATACAAGGGAGATAACTCAATGGCTTACCGGTTCAGCTTGGCAGAGCAGGTCACATAGACACCACCATTTTAAACTTCCTGTTGGGTAGAAGGCGTGGAAACAAGTCCGAAACGTCTGGTGGCACTCGTGGAGGATTTCTTCTTTCAGGTTTTGAAATGCAGACACGCTCGGAGGTTCACGTAGATACACGGCAAACTTCACCATGTGCACCTCTTCAGCTAAGATCCGTCTTAGCAAGTCACGTGTGTCTCCGATACGCTCCGACATCACTGTGGTCTCCAGTGGATATTTCTTCTTGTGGACTACATGACATAAATAATGTGACGTCTTTGGAATGGTAAATAAATAAATAAATAAATAAATAATAACGTACCTATATAGCACCTAATATCAATCCAAATGTGCTCAGTGATGCTAATAATTTAGATAGCAACTCTTATTTTTTTTGCCCAAAGACAGGATTTGAACTCTGTACCTTTTGCTCTGAAGTCCAAACAACTGCACTACCACCCGCACAACTAGCAACTTAAAAAGACTTGACGATACAGATGTTTTGAGCAGATTTGAAGGATGTTATGGCTTTGATAGCAACAAAAAGGCTATTTCGGAGGGGTGAGGTAGCAGCGAATGTCCTATCACCCATTGAATATTGTAGTTTAGAGATAACGCCTGACCAGTTGGCAGTGATTGCTGGGACGAAGTGAGCTACTGAATGGGAGCATAGAGACACAGCTGTTAGATAGGATCAGCGTTGATTGCAGTAGATACAGATATTAAGATCCATATTATACCAGAATCGTGACAACTTTGGAAATGTATGCAATGCTAAACTGTCACAATCTATATCGCACAATAAGTGAACATTTATTTGTGGACTTACCTCCATCAGGGTATATCTCGTTGACGTAGATGCGGATCAGACGAAGACATGCTCGACAGATGTACACTAGACGTTGCAGTTCTGAGGCTGCAGCCTCGTAGTTAGCTCCCTTGAGTCCGTCAATCTCGCTGATCGCCGTGTGGAACGTCGCCCAGCCCCACTCCAGCAGCTGCAGCAACGACTCGAAACATTGCTGAAAACATGAACCAACCAATGAGAAGTGTTCATTTTAAATGGACCCGAACAGATTGATTGTAAATCAAGCAACGCAGCTAATTTCCGCCCAGCTGAAATACGCTGGTCACCAGATACCAGCGCAAGTTGGCGACAGACTTGCCGGTTAGCTTGAAAATAAAGCAATCTAGTACGTTAAAGAAATGCCACTATTAAAATATACGAAGAATCGAATCCCAATCCTACTTACTGGCGTGACAGTGTGCGCGAACTCCTGGCTGAGCACGTGTGCTGGCTCCACCAGCTCGGTACGTCGTACCACACTCGGGCTGTCACGTGACGGCAACCTACGAAAAAAAACAAGACAGTGGTCGTAGAAAAACATAGATGACAAATCTGAATGAGTCGTACAGTCAAGATAGAAGTGTATAAAGCATAGGATCCCAGGAGTTCAAATTCAGTGACCACATTATGAGAAAGTCAGACCTCAATAGCCGAGTAGGTGACCTCAAGAAAAAGTCAGTGATCTCAATAGGGCAATCAGTGACTTTGAGTAATCTGACCTCAAGAAAGTCAGTCACCTCAATAGCAAAGTAGAAAGTAATGGAAAGTCAATGACCTCCATAGCCGTGTCAGTGACCTCAAGAGGAAGTCAGTGACCTCAGCATAGGAGAAAGTCGGCGACTTCATAATGATAAAGTCTCACCTGTATAACAGCTGTGGAATCTGGCCAGCATTGATGTCAGTTCCATTGTTGGACTTCTTAGAGCTCTTGAACTTCACCACAACCCTGAATTTAGAATATTCCATCTTGTACTTTACTTATTATTTGAGATGAGTCGAAAAAAATAATATGGAGTAATAATAATATTACGAAAGTTTTGAGTAAAAGTTCATGCTCAAGCTCACATTTTATTGTAAATAAAACTGAATCGAGCATAAAATCATCCCAAAAAAATATTCATAATCTCAGGCCCTGCTTAATTAATTTAATAATAGTCTGATAATTATAATAATTGCCTCTCTTCCACAATATTTTTACAACTGAAACATTTTGTTTTCATAATTTTCAAAATTCTCTGCAACAATGTAGCAACATCACAAGTTTGACTGATGCCAGTAGAGATTTTTTACATAAATGAATGAGCGATTTTAAGTTCAACATCAGAACTCTTAATTTCCAAAATTTCTTAAAATTATACAAATTGTCTGTGAGAATGTCACGGGCAGTACTCACTGGTCATCTGCAGTGACCGAGGGCTGACCACTGGAGCCACAGTCGCTGCTGGGTCCGGATATTCTGGCCCAGGCCACGTACCAGTTGTTGGCCTGTATGTGCACCGGCTCCTCAAACAGCATTGGGAACTTCTCCCTGTACCGGCAGTCGTCACAGGTTAAACACTCACGCAACATAACTCTCTGAATGCATACAGTGTCGTCATAATCTTTATGGTATTTGTAATATAGACAAGGATGGACACGAACACTAGCGAGTTCACCATAGCCAATAAGTACGCAGGGCTCCAGACTAACATTCTGAGTTAATTGCCCGCGGTGCAAGTCAGGGCAAGTAGAAAAGGCATCAAAGGTGCAAAGTGTTAAAAAATAGGTTGCCCGCAGTGCAATTTAACTTGCCCCTGTACGTCGGGCATATGTTAGTCCAGAGCCCTGAGTACGCCTATTATAACCAAGGCAAATAAACCTACCTGGCTCCACATTCAAAGGGAACTTCCTCGGTCTCTGCTAACAGTTCGCCGTCCGTTTCGTTCTCTCCTCCATCAGGTCCTAGCTCAAACACCTGAACAAAATAAACTTACATTTAGATATCTGATTTTGGTTAAAGAAATGTTAACTTTTCCGAAAAGTTTACAGAAATGTTGCTGAAATAAAATTACGGAAATAGAAGAGGTATCTCATGTGCCTTAATGGGTGAGCGAGTGAATTGTTGTTACGTCGCAGTGAATTGTTGTTACGTCGCAGTGAATTGTTGTTACGTCGCAGTGAGAATCTTTCACCCATACGCAACAATGTGTCTTAACCCTCTCCCTGCTGGATTAGGCACGGGTATTGCTCTTTAAGACATCTCCGGTTGCCTTCAGCATGGAGAGGGTTATATATTTAATGGAAACTTTTGCTTGGTGGGCCCGAATGGACGAAGGTCTAATGGAAATTGTCTCCCCTTACCTTTATCCTGCCAAAGTACTCTCCCCTGCCTCCAAACAGGCCGAAGCCTCCCAGTAGGATGTCAGTGTCGCACGTGAAGCGCACAGCCTCCACGGAATGTCCGGAGTAGCCCCAGCCACCCCCATGACCTGGAAGACACAGAACTCTCGTTAATTCTGGAAACTTTGCATCTGAAAGCTTGGTAGTGCTCCTTTCAAATGTTCTGTCACATGTCCAGTACATGTTCTGTTCTTTAGAATGGAGTGAGCCAGCTCAGCACAGAGTAATTGCCAGTTGGATTGTGTCTGTGTGGTCTGCACCACCTATTTCGCTGGTACATGTCCCGGACAGAAAGTACACTGTGCAGAGTTGCTCCTTTCTAACTTCGCATGTCTCAGACAGAAAGTACAGACAGCACAGCTAGAAAGGAACACTACCCATTTCTAACTCTCAGCAGCACTGAAAAATGTGCTTAATCAAAAGACATGTGACCCAGCAACACATGTATTATAGGCCTGGTAAGGAGTTGGGTACAGCACGTAAACTAGTGCAAATGTGTTGATCTGCGCTTCACACATACATCACTACACCTGCAGTAGACTGTAGCCACAATAGCCATGACGTAATATGGGAACAATGGTTTTTATA
>JAUTBV010111406.1:0-14247 GCA_032361325.1 Lepetodrilus fucensis
ATCGTATCGTGTATCGTATCGTGACCTGTGAATCGCAATACGTATCGTATCGTAAGAAAGTGTATCGTTGCAGGCCTGGTGTCTAGCCACACTATGGCTGGTGTAGACGCTATATCTATTGTTTCCGCCAGGAAGGATCTATTGTTCATTTCCGATTCCTTAACAGGATCCTCGAAAATATTCTCATTCACGTCCATAATATCATAAAGCTGACCCAAATTTAATATCCACGTCTCTTTATTTACTTTCATCCAGAACGATTACAGCAAAATATATGTACATGAAATTTACTGCAGTTAGCGACATTTAGCAGCACATACAATACAATATCACATTTACTCAATATGCATGTATACATACTTGTGTACATTAAAAGTCAGTATACTAGTATATACAAATGTGCCTTTAACTTAAATATATTTACAAATTGATATACTGTATGTGTAGATGTCATTTGCGAAAATAAACGTGAAAGCAAGCTAGAACTACTATACTATTAAATTAATAAATCACAGACATTGCATGCTGTTGTTTAAATATAGTAAACATGATCTGGAATCTCCAATAATATGTGTATCCACTTTATGACCATATAGCGCTCTCCTACTATATGTATACTATTGTATAAGAGAGTGCTTATGTAAGATACGAGAGCTTCGCGAAATGCTACCCTGTACTATACATATAGTAACTTACTAGTAATAAATGAAAGTTGCCGTAACACCACAATCATCAACCTGGAAATGTAGTAGAAGGTATTGACAAATATTTATTGTAGAAAATAATCTCACGTCGGACCTAAGCATTCAAAACCAGACATCAGCAATTTAGGATGTATATTAATTGTACATGAAAATAATATCAATCCTGTAAACGAAAAAATATATGATATTATTGATATAGATCCGGTTGAAGACTAGAAATATGTTAGTTGTGCATGGAATATCTCCCAGTGGTTGACAATAACCTTCCCAACTGTAGAATAATCCAATCTTTAGAATAAACCCACCAGCAGCTGTTGATGACTGTATATATCTTCCAGTTGTAGAACATATAGTCTATTTCGAAGCTGTGGAATATATTTCTCAGATGTCGACTATCGGTATCTCTCATGGAGCTGTATTTAATGCCTCTCCCAGCTGTTGAATATATCTCCCAGCTGTAGAATATCTCTACCAGCTGTTGAATACCAGCAGCTGTAGAATATCTCTCCCAGCTGTTGAATACTAGTATCTCTCCCAGCTGTTGAATATCTCTCCCAGCTGTAGAATCATGTAAAATACCTCTCCCAGCTGTTGAATATCTCTCCTAGCTGTCGAATATCTCGCCCAGTTGTAGAATATAATATATCTGAGCTGTAGAATACATTTCCCAGCTGTTGCCTATATAGTTAGCTCCTTACTTACTGACCAAAAATATACTTTTTTTATATGGGCGTGGTCATAAGACCGTACCCATATATAAAGTATCTTATGGTCAGCAGGGAAGGCTAGATGAATCTCGAGCTATGGACTAAACGCAGGCCCTATACTCTATACATCTCGTAGTTGTAGAATACGTATGATACCGGGTAAATGGTAATTACAGACATATCTCCGATCAGTAGAATATCTCTTCCAGTTGTAGAACATATTTAGCTGTAGAAAATATCTCTCTGAGTCGTAGAAAATGCCTCCCGGCTGTTGACTACCTCTCCCAGCTGTAGAATACTAGTACTAGTAGCTCTCCCAAGCTGTAGAATATCTCTCCCATGCAGCTGTAGAATATCTCTCCCAGCTGTAGAATAGTAGGCTATGTCTGTGAGATGTGTGGATATTATCTCTGAGTTGCACTATATATCTCCTAGCTGTTTGGATTATCTGGAAAGAGGATTAATAATCTTAATATAGTTACACATATATTTATAAACGAATAGTGTGTATACATCTCTCTCTCTCTCTCTCTCTCTCTCTCTCTCCGTCTCTTAAGATGTATACACATGCACACGCACATACACACACACACGCACACACACACACACATACACATACACATACACAAACACACACACACACACACACCACATGAGTGAGTATAGCAGTATGCATATAACTGTTGATCCTTACCTATATATTAGCTAGTTTTATCCACACCCATTCTGAAATATACGCGATAACCACAAGTTCATATATCTCAATTGTACTGTACACTGTCTTTACAACGGTATATCACATATTTGGAATATGAGAATGTTAAGGCACGGTTACGAGAGCAATTACATTAAAGTTGACATAAATACATATGGGGCAGTGCTAATGATGTAAGAGCCTTACTTTGCTTTGCCTCCTACTTGCACACTGTATCTCTGTACTAGGAACACGGCCACCAGGAGAAGCCCTATGAAGATGAAGACCAGGGGAATTGCCTGGGTCAAGTGGTGCATGTGGGGGATAGGCATCCTGATAATTCTGTCTCCCTGGAAAAGGTGCACAGAAACATTAATGACATATTTGTACTGTCGGAAAGTAACGTTGGTTTGTGAGAAGGAGAGGGGGAGAGAGAAAGGGAGAAAGAGAACGGTAAAGACCATAGAGTGGAGAGAGGGCTAGAGAGAGAGAGAGGGGGAGGGGACAGAGAGAGAGAGATCGAGAGAGAGAATAAATGGGGGAAGGTGTTTGAGTATAGGACCTATAGCCTCTCTAGCCTAATTAGTTATGTAGGTCTACTAAATGTATGTGGTTAGCTAGCTACACTTGATCGTGTTGTACGTATAGAACTTTATTCTGGCTGCGTGATCGTATTACAGAATGTCATACATATGTTTCTGTATGTTATATTTAGACACGTTCATACTTATAGTGGGCCTACCATTGATGCCATTAACAAAAGTGTAGGCCTACTTTCATTACGCATATTCCACCAATCTATGACCAGCTATAATGCATGTCAAAATCTAGAACATTACCTGAGAATTAGCCTACATAATTGAAAATATCCAGTGAAATGACACTTTTTAGGCCTATATTTCGCAGCGTCTGCAACTGCAAACCTACTCTACCAGGCAAGTTTCTAGCATGATGAAATAGACGGTGTTTAGTACGTCAGCACTTCATGTGTGTGTGTGTGTGTATGTGTGTGTGTGTGCATGTTTTTTTGTGTGTGTGTGTGTGTGTGTGTGTGTGCGTGTGCGTGCGCGTATGTGTATAACACTGGTATGTATGCAAAGTATAGGTGAGTAATTTAATTAAAGAGGTGGTTATGTACACGCCTACCCTTGTTTCTTTATCATGTTTAATTTTTTTTTATCATTATTAATTCATCCGCGGCTTTAATTAACAAATGGTTGTTCTTTTTTTTTAATATAAATATATTATATAAGCCTTTTAAATAAATAAACTGTCCGTGTCTGTATTGTGCTAATAGGCATGGCTTTCCGATCAATACATATAATGCAAGGGATACGATGACGTATGTAAATAATTCACTACCAGCGCTCCTTCCTATCGATTGACTTATTTTTAGGTGGAACTATTTCAGTGTACACCGGGTAGCTCACCGTTCTGTACAGTCACTCTGCCAAGATGTCGGAAGAAGAAGGCTACCCTGTACAGTGTTATGTGTATGACATATCTAAGGGAATGGCAAGATCATTGTCTCAAGCTTTCATAGGTTTGTACTCTTTTAGATATACGAGTTCACTAGTCGCCGTCAAAGTAATAAGGCATATCAATGCCCCCGTTGTGAACTTCTGATAAAAACAGTCCGGTTTTCGATCAGTTGAATCATACAGTCAAACCGTATTATTTACTTCTAATGATGATGATGTCATGATTTCTACACAATTATTACCAATACAGATTGCCAATTTTACACTGAATTATGTTTTTAATAATAATGATATTGTATTGTGTTCTCAAACATAGTTTAGGATCCCAATTTAATTTTACACCATTTTAGCTGTTTGGTATTTTACTGACTAGACTACAGTGTATTATTTATGATAATACATGAATTGTCATATAATCTCGTGTTATTTATTTTATGTTGAAAATGGGAATAATTTGATATCTAAAATATTGTTTACAGTCAATTTGATCGATACAAATAAGAGTTCGGAATTTTGGTTATCGGTTTTCAATAAAGTAAGCGTAGATCGATTCATTTAGCGAAATAAACAAAATGAAATCTAAAATTTGTAGTTCCTACATTATAATTACACATTTATCCCATGAAAAAAACACAGCGTGGCCATCATTTCATCCACTGTTAAACTGCAGGTAAACAGATTGACGGGGTGTGGCACACAGGGATTGTGGTGTATGGACAGGAGTATTTCTTCGGTGGCACTGGCGGCATCGAGTCATGTGCTCCAGTAAGTTTTCTCTTCCTGTAATCTCTTGCACAGTGGTGTAGTCTATGTCTTTAGTTATAAGTTGTTACGGTTACCTGTAACCTTAGAGCTACGCCGATTTGTACATCGGGGCACGGGTCCCATATTCCAACATAATTATAAATACTTTTATGTCATGTACTCCAGTTAAGCTGGAAAGTGTACCATAAGAAGTAGTATTAGTGCTTAACCCTTTTATTTAAAACCAAAACAAAACATATGCAGGGATAATAACTAACTTTAAAACGTACTCGCCCGAATAATGATACAAATAACAAATGTTTACAAAAGACATGAATACCTTTAGCATTGGGGGAAATGACCGGGGCGAGTGTTAATTGCGAACCCTGATATGTCAGCTTTATAATAATATGATACAGTCACACACTGTTATTTTGTGTCAATGTTGTTAAATTTCTGAATACATCATTTATATATGTAACGTCATGTTTTCAGGGTGGAACTGTTTTAGGAAGACCAGATTCTATAATTGACCTGGGAATGACACAAATTCCACCAGACATGTTAATGGACTACCTTAGTGAGTTGGCGGCCAGCTCATTCAGGTAAGTACAGTACTTAGTGCAGACTAGCTCATTTCAACTGTTTGCTATAGTGTCCATTGGCATTGAATCACATGTTCACATCACCTAAAGATCTGTACTATGAGAACCAATATTATTTTTCTTTAAATGCCCAGTATGCAGTTAAACAAACTGTAGGTAATTGCTATGATTTGTTCATCTTGGACTGAGTTGATGTATTAATTTCTGGTATTGATGTATTAATTTCTGGTATTGATGTATTAATTTCTGGTATCGGTGTATTAATTCCCGGTGTGCGTCAGTGTATTAATTCCTGGTGTGTCGGTGTATTAATTCCCGGTGTGTCAGTGTATTAATTCCCGGTGTGTCGGTGTGTTAATTCCCGGTGTGTCTGTGTATTAATTCCCGGTGTGTTGGTGTATTAATTCCTGGTGTGTTAATTCCTGGTGTGTCGGTGTATTAATTCCCGGTGTGTCGGTGTATTAATTCCCAGTGTGTTGCAGCCCCAACAAGTACCACCTGATGGAGCACAACTGTAACAACTTCAGTGCAGAAGTGTCTCAGTTCCTGACCGGGAGGGACATCCCCAGCTACATCACCAACCTTCCCAATGAGGTCCTCAACACGTTAGTACACACTGCTACACCCAGTACACATCCATTCACATACCTACACACCCAGGAACTGGGTTGTAACGCCACAGCATTGTGTCTACGTTCATTGCAATCACAACACCATTGTACTATAGCACTGTAGTCTTTCAACATGTAACTATCAGAGTAGTACACCACCTATATAGAAAGTAGCCTATCTGAGATATTAAAAGTGTTTTGTCATTGATGATTATTATAGGTATGAATTTTACAGAAGTCTGTTTCAATTTGCAGTCCATTTGGCGCTATGCTCAAGCCACTCATAGACGCCATGAGCATTCAGCCAGACGGGGGACACCCTTTGTTTCCGTCAGACTCCTCATCACAGAGTGGCTCATCGTCGGGAGCATCAAACACACTGAGTCTCGTGGGAACGACCACACGCACGCGACAGAGAAGTGGAAACAGGGAGTTGTCCGGCGTCAAGACTGACCAGCTGGAAGTCACACAACCAGTCATATTCAAACCTTCGGTACGAGCTGGTCATTGCTTATCCTAGAGTTGCTTACCTAGAAATGCATATACCAAGTTCATGTGTCACTTATCCATACAGGTAGTTTTGAAACGAGAATGTTAAGTTCTGAAAGCTTCAGTCTATTCAATAATTAGTCTGTTGTATTATCCTCGTATTATTAAAAAGATTTTAACTGCGGTTTCGAGTCCATTTCAAGATTCAATAATCAGTCTATTTTAAGTATTTAGTGCTTAGTTGTCTCAAATGGGTGAAAGATACCCGCAGCGACATTTTAACTCCATAATCACTTACTCACTCGGGTATATGCAAACCAAATTTCTTGAAAATAACAAAGCTTTATCTTATCTTAGTATTGTTCTGTAGTGTATTTCTTGTCTGTCAGAACATGGTGGAGAAATGTCGTGGTGAGGAGATCCGGCGTTTGATCCGGTCACGGCTGACTGAGCAGGAATTCACAGTTTGGGAGGAGACGCTGGAGTACCTGGCTATCAAACACACCGAGTGCTCCTGGTCGCTGGGGCGGAACCACCTGCAAGTGCTGGGTGCGTAAAGCTTCACTATCTGTTCTTTTATCATGACAGCACGAGTTGTTGTATTGTGTTTCTACCACTGTCGTTCCTCATCGGGCTAATGTTCCATATTACAACAGGGTTTGCCCTGCATTTGCAAATTATGCAGACAAAATTATAAGACCTTCAAGAAAACGTTTTGCATGTCAGAATATGCCGAGAATATTGTAGCACTACAAGAGTCATACTTCTGTAGCTGGGTGTGATATAAGATGCCTCTAATTGATCTCAGCCTGCGGGTTACCACTTTGGCTCAGTCAGTAGAGCGTTGGACTCGCAATCCAGCAACTCAGGTTTGAATCCCATGATCGGCAGTGGTCCTGTTGCAATGATGCCTGATGTGGGGAATATACAACGTTATTTTATGTGTTCCAGCCAAGGTTTTATGCAATAAGGAAGTCCCGGAGACACTGCGGATGAAGACGTGCGAGATGCTGCAGCTCCTGATCCTCCAGACGGACTTCCTCCAAGTAGTCAGCCACGACCCCGCGCACATCCTGGGCTACATCCTCAGTCAGTTCAACCACCAGACCCTGCAGGTCCAGACTCACATCGTCAAACTGGTAGGTTGGGTGACGTCAGGGTGGCGCACTACTTCCAAGTTCATAGCAGTGGAGCAGTCCACAGAACAGTTTTATTCTCATAATAATCACATACAGAATGCATAAATTTAAATTTAAATTTACACAGTGGCTAATTTGCCATAGATGATTTATTCAAATCTGTCATAGTTGTTAGTGTTGAATGTTACAGTTGACAAATATGCAAGCTCTGGAGGCCGGCATTGCATCAATGGAAAAGATCCGAGTTCCGAACCACGATGGGATGTGTGTGGACAAGAAGGCCAAGCAGATCTGTATTTCCTGTCTGACCGACCACCACGACAAGGTGCTGCTAGAGGCTGCAGCCGCCCTCGCACTCAACCTGACACTCAACGAGGTACGTGATGCTCAACCTGATTCTGAATGCGGTAAACTTGACACTTGATTCGGTCAACTTGACACTCAATGGGGTCAACTTGATACTCAACCAGATCAACTTGACATTCGGTGAGGTCAACTTGACACTCAATGGGGTCAACTTGATACTCAATAAGGTCAACTTGACACTCGGTGAGGTCAACCTGGTGATTCAATGAGGTAGACAGCACTCAATTAGGTCAACTTGAAACTCAATGATGTCGACTTGACATTCAATGAGGTGAACTTGACACTCAACAAGGTCAACTTGACACTCAATGAGGTACATAAAACTGTACATTTCTTCTATCATCTCCAACACAACACTTGATATCAGATTGTGAATGACCGTAGTTGATTATTTATGCTCTTTCTATTGAAGCATTCATTAGTTATGAAGGTTTACTGAACACATTGTGTGACCACAGGTTGAGAGCAGCAATGAGCTGACAGTGGAGATAGCCAGTGCAATCCTGCAGGCCTTGCAACAAGACATGTGTGACAGTGGAGGTAGGTGTTCACAGGTTCTTTACTGACATTGTTTCAAAATACTGTGTTGTTTTGGCCGTGTCTCTCAATAGTTTCATGTCAGTTGTATACCGCTACAATTTTCAAATATCACAGGATGGTGGTCATCATTATTTATGTATCTATTGAATGTTTGTTTTTTAAATGACTATATCCATTTTTGTTTACAGTTCTCTATGCTCTGTCCAGCCTTACAAGAATTATGCAAATCAACCCAGAGGTAAAACTATTTTTTAATAGTAAATTATCAATCCCATTTTGTTTTTAATTCAAGTTTTAAATGTGATCGGTTGTGTATTATGATCTCTTCTACTTATAGGTGAAGGATCTGATAGTGGTGATGAGTCCCGACTGGTCTGTCCTGTCCAAACTGTCGCCCCGCATCAAGGACCTCTGTACTAGGATCAAGGAAGAAATATCTTAAACAATCTCAGCGTCTGCAGGGTTGCCCATCGAATGTTTTACACATTGGCCTTCCAAATTACCTAGGGTATTGGAGGCCCGCCAATTATGCATTAGCCCAGGATTGTCATAGTTATAACATCAGAGGGACCAGGAAGATGAATAGAATCAAATTTATATATTTGAGATCAAGATTTGTAAATAGAAATTTGGCTAGAATACATGCTGAGTTTCAATGTAAATTTAGCAGTTAATTTTAAAGTTTTGTCATTGGTACGGACATCGACAGTAGACAAGGTGCTGTGTTATTTATGGTTGCTTTCTGGAAACATCACTCTAACTGGTGGAGTTATCGCATTCACTATTCAGTATAAACACTCCCATTCTCACTGTAATATGAAGCACGTCATGTGCCTTGTGATATTCATACAGTCTCACATGAACTTCATTGTTGGGTTTCAAAAGTACGTATTTCTAAGTGCATTCTTAACATTTCTCAGTCCAATCTTAACTCTACATTTATTATCACTAACCTCAATGTCATTAATCTTCTGTCGTGTTCATGAATATAAGTATTCTTTGAACATATTTTCATTAAGCATAATCATG
This sequence comes from Lepetodrilus fucensis, assembly GCA_032361325.1. NCBI lineage: Eukaryota > Metazoa > Mollusca > Gastropoda > Lepetellida > Lepetodrilidae > Lepetodrilus > Lepetodrilus fucensis. The sequence continues at coordinate 9,110 of JAUTBV010111406.1, forward strand.
ATAATATATACTTTTGGTTATTTTGAAAACATAATATTTACTTTGCTCAGCTAGTCGTCAACCAATAAAGTTTATTTATTCATGTCTGTAAATAACTGGGTTCGATTTTGATCAATTTTAAAAGTGTATCACAGTTGTACTACTGCTGCATCATCTGTCGGAATATGAATAACTAACGATCATCCAGTTGGGGTAAACATTTGTGGGAAACAAATATTGTACATAACCCACCCCATGTCTGTGTCCTCCAATGTAACCACAGGGCTTGCTCCTTTCTAGCTGTACTTTCTGTCCGAGACATGTACAGTGTAACTGCACATGTCTTGGACAGAAAGTACAGACAGAACAGCTAGAAAGGAGCAAGCCCTACATCTCCAACTTCTCTGACCGAACCAGATGTAAAATGATCATAAGATAAATGATCACAAATGATCTCAGTTGCATGGTGTTCATGATGAGATATGATATGTTGACCAGTTAGTTTTGTTTTATTGTAAAAATTAATAGCAATTATATATACTATTTGCCACAAGATCCCCGCAGCGACGTTAAACTCTATATTCACTCACTCACCACAAGATCTAGCCACTGTGTATACATTATGTACTATTTATTGCAATTAATTCTGCAACTCCTTATGTCAGAGTGTTGCTTTATCCAGTTATCTTATTATATAGTGGACTCGAAACTTACAAAATGTCATGTATGTACACACTTGCACTGGTTTTCTTCTCTCCTTCATCATCTTTGTTTCATATCATCTGAACTTAGTGGCAATGATGTATATTTTTTTTAAATATATCATGATCGAATATGATAAGATTTGCAATGGTTACAACATTGTTCCCATTTGTTACCATCATTTACGTTAATGATTAGATGATTGATATTCTTTTAATTCCAATTCCTAATGAAATACTTATCATATTTACCCGGTAAGTGCAATTAGTGAGGTTAATATTGGCATTGTAATTTAAACTAGGTTTGACATTTAGTTAATACTCCTGATTCAAACAGTAATAGTTAATTTATTGATTTTTAGATTCCATTGTTTTATGCAATAAAGATTTCACATGATTATATTTTAAATGCAAACTGTTTACACATAATTTTACATGAGATTAGCAATATGAAATTAGGAAATTCAACCATTGGAAAATATGTGAAATATTTCACAAGATTATCATGACCCTGTGATACAAGTAGGAAATAATACAATGTTATGCGATTTTTTAAATTTGATTATAATGGTTTTATACCAGTAATCTCAGCATGTCATTTTCTTTTAGCTTTGTGTAACCTATGACCTCATTCATTTACATATTTACTCATAAGTATTCTGATGCATAAAATGAATTGTCTGTGTCATGACCAATATTTATTGTTTGTCGTTATGTTACGTTATGTCATTCCCACAGTGCATAGTAAAGACATATGACGACTCCAACATGCACAAAGTCAGAGAAATGTTCGGTGATTTACATTTCTGTCGATAAAGACTTTTCGAGTCGTCACAGAATAGTAATAATTATGTTGTAGAGTCAGTACCCTTACTTTTCCCTTGCTTCAGAAACACTGAGTACAGTGATACTGGTGGAATATTTACTTTTTACAAAGTGACTGTCAGATCAGGAAAGGGGAGTGTATTCTATTTTCAACATTGCCAGGATTTGTTTTTGCTCCTATTATAGGATTCCTGTATATACCAGTACTAGGTTTAGTAGGACAAGTAAATTTAATCATGTGTTTCCAGTGTATAAAACCCCAGTAATTTCACTGCCAAACATGAGGACTGGTACTATATGTCTGAGAAGTTACCCATCCTCACACAGTCATTAATTAAATCTTCAAATAAAATAAAAAATAACAAACATGACATCCGGATGTGCAAGTCTAAAACTTGACCAGTCCTCACTGAAAATTACCCGTCCCATGTCATTTCGAACACTGGTGTTTCAGAATTGGGGTAACATGCTCAAAGGGTCAGAGGTGCAGTCAGACATGCTCTTATTTTATTTGATTTTACACATGTATAATAACATGAATAACATATATTCATGAACATGGCTCTATACACCCTCTGCCTCATAGGGTCAGCCTTTCACTTTATTAATTCCACAATGAAAGTACTGACATTCTACCAGCTGTTGATAGAGGATGGGATTAGGAAAAACTATCAAAGTCAAGGATTAACATATTCAACTGACAGGATATATGATGAAAATATACAACTGATGCGATATGATGAAAATATACAACTGACACGATATGATGAAAATATACAACTGAATATGATGTAAATTTACTTGCAAGAATTCAAGAATTTTTGATAGTTTATCTAACAAGTCTAATTACAAATTATCCTGTTCACAATTTAAACATTTATAATGGATTTGAAAACACATAGTATTTATTTTACTACAAGTCCTAATGGCATATGGTAGGTGAGATCTGTGATATACTAGCCATTTTTTCAGCTGTAGAGAAATATTTTACCTACCCCAGTAATTGTTGACATATTTTGTTATCCTTGTTGAGTATGAACATTTGAATACATCATAATATTATATGTACAATGTATGTATTGCAGAATACTGGTATGTTTTTAACTTGTGTACTGTTGACTGTTCCATTGATGTCTGTCAGAGTACAGTAGTTTGTACTTGATTCTATATCATGCCTGTACTAGTATCAAATGTTTTCTTTCTTGACTGGATAGTATTGATTGGTACATTTAGTTGTACTTCTACATGTTATACATGCTATATACTTATGTGTATTATATACAAAATTACATGTTCATTTCTGATAGGAAATATCAGTTCAATCTCAAATCAATTGGCTTAAATATGGTGGAATACATAGAGGTGTCTTTGTTTATATACGTATAATGTTCAAACTTCAGCATGTTGTATATTGCATGAAATCCACCTTTTTATTTTTAATTGTGAAATTGTGGATAGTGTGCTAGGCGTGTCCTGTGCTATCATACTGTGACATACATCTATCCATGATCAAAGACAGATATTTGGATTTAGTTAATAATATTCCATTCACAACAATAAGGTCTGGACAACAACTGTCATTTAGAAACCTGATTCAAATCTGAATATGTTGTCAGTTTAGATTTCATTTGGATGAGTAAATCAGTGTAAATATGGTCTCGTATTACAAAACAAGTATTTCCACTTTGCCAAATTTTGAAAAAGAACTGATATGTGGACAAGTTGGCCAAACATCTGGAATTGTATGAATTTTAAATTTAATATTAACAATGATATGAATGAATATGCTAGTACTTGTGAAAAGTTGTACAATTCTGCATAGTCATTTGCTTTTTATGTAAATAATTTATTATTAAATTATGACGAATGTAATATTTACAAGGAAAACAACAACAACTTTGGTATGCATAATGTTTTGTCATGACATTCCCCATCATTATACATGTATAGGTCTGCAATGTTTATTATTTTCTTTTTAATGTATACATGTATTTATTACCTGTAATAAGCAATTTTACTCACTATTGGTTTGCTGTGGCGACACATATTACTGTCTGTAATATTACTGTCAGTAACCCTCCCAATAGTTATAATAATGTACAGGAATACCTCCAATAGTTTTGCATGTGCACAATATAGATTTCAACGTTTAAGATGTGTAGGAAACATATCGCCAAAACATCAATATAGTAACTCCCAATAGTTCAGCGCATGAGCCAATGATATTTGCTGATCTTCATGCTAAACTATTGGAGGTATATAGTTAAACAGTGCGTGACATCATTTACCCTCTTTGAAGATCCATAAAAACGTACTCGGGCTCAACATTATTTTGGCACATGATACGAATTGTCGGCCTGATGGCCTCCAACATACTTCATGCATAAAAATAATGAAGAGGTTTTGTACATTATCCCACACATACACTATGAGCCCTGTTGGGTAGAACTCATCTATCATATAACTGATGGAAAGAAAACAATAGAATACTGCAATATATTCTTTTGTTCCAACCTATTTCCGTTGTTTTACAGCCATATGAGCAAAATAAGGTTGAGGCTCTAAGCCAACTCAAACAACACTAAGATTACTAAACATCAAAATATTGAAGAAATCATTTGTTTTGTAGTGATTCATGTGATATTAGATATCCATCCTGCCTAGCAGATCTAGTACGTATTTTTACTATATGAACAATTCCTTTACCCTTTTTGCTGGTTACAAGTATAGCCTTGTTATAACCGATTAAAAATAAAATAAAGTGCATTATGTTTTGAATGGTATGTTCAAAAAAACATTCATGCCATGATATGTGTCGTGTATATCCAATGTATACTACAGTAGCTATGTGATATTGTTTAAGGCCATTTCTGTCAAGTTTTTGCCATAATTATATCAGTTTTAACTTGTTCAATTGTATAATTTCATTTAATTTGTGTGTTTGATCTCATAACAATTAGTTCCTCGTAATACAATAAAAGACTTAGAAATCTTTGAATTTGTTATTATTTCTGTGTATAATCATTGTAGCAATTAAGTACATTCTAACATGACTTGTAATATGAATAACCTACAATATGCCATGCCCACGAAATCAGGCACCAAACCAAATCACTAAAATATATTCTGGTGGAATTTGATAGTTTTTGTGGTCATGTTAGAATGGGGATAAAGGCATTTCTTTGGAATTTGGAGGCAGGTGCGTAGCTGCAGATATTCAGACCCTTCCACGTCAATTTCCTAGCGAACTTTATTTTTTAAACAAAACGTAAACATTGTACAGTTACAGAACTGATGTTTCCACATTAACATTCATGCCTGAGAAGTATCAATCATGAATTGATAGCTTTTAATTTTTAATTGTTCAATTCAATTTAGGGGGCAGTGGTAGAATGTTTGAACTTCAGAGCCAAAGGTCCGGAGTTCAAATCCTGTCCCGGGGGCCCCGGCATCAATGTTTGCAAAAGTTTACTGCAACATTCAGCACCATGGATGCACAGGGGCGTGGAAAGCGGATACTGTCAGGACTCAGTTCAAAACCACTCAATATTAAATTTATATTCAAAATAATATATTTTTATATTTTTTTCCCAATAAATGTATTGTCAAATATACGAAAATGCTGTCTGTACT
>JAUTBV010111417.1:0-14245 GCA_032361325.1 Lepetodrilus fucensis
CCCCTGGGCGGGATTTGAACCTGGAACCTTTGGCTCCGAAGTCCAACACTCTACCACTGCGCTACATCCCGCCCTCAGTACATGATACAGAGTGATTTATCATATTATTCCGGCTTTCAAAATAACCTGATGTGTGATGGAGTTTAACGTCTCTGCAGGAACTCATTCTCAATGAAGAAAAAGGATTTATAATTAATTTGATTGAAATCCATAAAAGTTATTCATATATTTGGCCAATTTCTGAATCTCATCTTGTAAACTGTCAAGTAAACAATGAGAATGATAATAAAATTGCAAAACTACCTTATTTACTCATAGATAATGTGCTATGTATAATGCACAACCCTATCTGAAGGCAAAAAGAATATCTGGAAAATACGTAGTTTTCATGTATAATGTGCACCCCTTTCTCAGTTTTCGATTTGTTTTGAAAACAGATTTCAAACTAGCCAATAGGAACAAACAGCAATTTGAACTCTAATAAAATAGTAACACAAACAAATATTGATCCATCGTTACGTATCATGACCTGTTAATCATAATAGGTATCGTATACAATACAATGCACATATTGTTGCAGACTGACAGATCTCTCATTCATCATAAACATCACCAACTACAGTAAAATGATTGCATTGCATTTATTTGTCAATTGAGGGACAAGAATACATTTCATGATGTGGACAGATCTCAAAACATATATGTAAACATAAAAGAATTATTACTACAAAGGCGATGACACAAGAAACAGTTCAAAATATACATGTAGTCATACTGACCTTGAAAAGGTCAAGTACCATAAAGGCTGGAGTATTTTCTTGCAAAACACGACAAATATCAGCTTACTAGTATTTGATTATAGTTTATAACCTTTCTACCCTTGACATTTGACCTATTTGCACTAACACCAAATTGATACTGATGCAACATACATGAAATCACAGATATTTGACCTACTAAATGATCGAACAATTTACTATCTGTGAACGAGTGATATAACGCTCAACATAGAAACGAGAATATTTCACACACAAGATGATAATTTATTATCTGAAAATATTTTAGATACGGGGGAAAAGTTGCACATTGCAAAAGAAGATTATTCTCCTATATATTCCTCCTATTTGTTAGTTAATTTAATATATATATTTAGGTAAATGTGACAACATTTGGGACAATACTACACATGGGGAGACAACTCACTCTGCCGACAGGGTTAAATTTGCCTGCCACATTTAGGTGGGGAATAATGGGAAGGGCTATAATGTAGTAAGCGAAGCTCAAAATTGTACCCTTCCCTAGGGGAGATATGGTTAACCCTCTCACTGTTAGGGCATCACCGGAGCAGACTTGACAACTTTTCCCCCAATCTTTCTCTGACAAATAATCCATCATTAAATCGCATCAACCAATAATTAGCTGACATTCATGCAGAATACAAGTACCAATGTTATGTTGCTGAAAAAACCCCAAACATTTCAATTGTCTCCACAGTCGGCACCGAATTCCAACATTAATTTGCTAACCACAGAATAAATATGACTGTCTGCTCAAAATGTCAAAGCATCACACTAGTCAGGGAGAGACTCATTTCTGCAATTAACTCTCCATGCTGGGCAACCAGGAGCCCTAAAGATGCCTAGAGAGACAGAGAGACAAGTCAACATTCCTTCCTGCTTAACCCTCTCCATGCTGAAGGCAACCGGTGATGCCCTAAAGAGCTGTGTCCGTGCCTAATCCAGCAGAGCAGTGAGAGGGTTAAACATAGGCAGGGCGGAACTGTCTATAGATGATGGCTGGAGCTATTGATGTATGCATAGATGATTTGAATGGATTTCACTCACAACCAAAATGACTCATAATGAACACAGCTGGAGTCTGGAGGTTCCATATTATATACAGACACACACACACACACACACACACACACACACACACACACACACTGTCACAGTCACACACAATGATAGCCTGGTTTCACCATGGACTACAATTGCAATGTCAAACAATTATGAATTATCCTGCCCTAACTTTCACAAGAAACAAGACAATCTAAAAATATACGGCTAATAGAAATGTCACGACGACAATAATTTCTAATAATATTTTCCCCAGACAAAAAATATCAAGATACATTATACTTACAACAGTACAATTTTTCAAATTTTTATAATTTTAACTATGATTATATCATGCAGCAGTAAAGTACACATATAATGATAAACAATTGACATGAATCCTGCTCAAGTCTTCTTAAGTCGGTCAAAATTGAAAGTTTCTCTAAAGGAAAAAAATATATATGCCTTTCATTAACACTTTAATAGACCAAGTCAAATACAATTCGTAAGGCAATACCCCTCATTAACTGTAGCCATAATACCACCCATAGTGGCTATATATACAGACTTTAGCTGACAATGAAAGCAGCAAGTTTCACATATAAACATAATTACTACCAAAAGCTACACGACTGGCAATACATTATATACTGATGAATCTTCACATTAGAAGATAGAAAAAATCAAGAAAGTAGGATGTCCACAAATATGGCGTACTCCCGGTCACCCGTGCCTCAGGTATATTTTATCGTTTCTTTTCTCAAGATCATTTCACTCGTATTACAGCTTGCATTTGTTGTATGCATATGCACCTCTATAACAATATGACCAGCTGTGGTGCTCATTCACTAGAATATCCTGCCACTGATAGAACATGGATATCCCTCTCAATACACACTGTAACAGACATTTCATTGCTCATGAAACGAACCATTTTATCTTTGGAATGGGTAATGAAAGGCTAAATGTGTTTTTACTCACAGAAATCATCATCCAAAATCGTAATTTTTATGTAAATAATACAAATTACTAAAATTGTCAGGAGAGGAGAAATGCCAATCATCGACAACAAAAGTGTTCACACTGAGTTTCTTTTCCTCTTTCCCAGATATATATACGGTATATATTGAATTGACACATGAGGCAATTTTTGCATGCATAATTTTCAGATTTATTATCCTAACACAACCACTATGAAGAAATAACAGATAAATAATAAAAAATAATATTGTTCTTAGTGTTTAAGATCACTGCTCAAAGAAAACAGGGTAAAAACAAGTAAATATAGGCTTGACAACTACCTGTATACCAACTTCCAGAATCCCATCAACAAGAACATTTCCAAGTTTACCATTGATAAAGGGGGATCACTCTGGTCACAAGACTTTGAATAATTATAATAACATATACCCTATATCTATATAATATATACTTAAAGGAATGCAACAAGGTTTCACACTAGTGTTATAAAAATGGGCATCGCGACGTACTGGAGTTTGCCGTGGGCACAAACCGAACTGCATTCAGTAGTTCATACACTAAATATAATTGACGCTAAACTGTGTGCATGCATGCACTTGCCAGTTTTATAGAAACGACACAAATATGCCTTCCGATGCATTTTCCGAGTTTCGTCACTCGTCATCATCAATCGAGTTCCGCTACAGATGCTGTGTACACACATTTACCATAGAAAATGAGGAAAGAGAAGAATAACTCAGCTGTTGTCAGCCGTTAATGCGTAACGTTGGAGTGGCCTCCCTTGTTGGCCGTTACAACGTAAACAAATATTAGTGTATCTTGTTGTTATGGATGTAGTCTTACCTAGCTTTGCGTACATTTCCTGCATTTCCAATAGCATTACAGAAAGGTAACTAATATGGTGCTCCTCCGCAAGATAAATGAAATGGTAATACAGAACATTATAAATGTTGTCAGCTTCATAGTTAGAAACTTGTTTGACCATAAAATAGGTCAACTATCTGTGATTGCATGTATCTTAACATTTTAAGACACACTATTAGGAAGAAATTATTGCCAGTTGATAATGAAATCATTGGACTAACATATGCCCGACATACAGGGGCAAGTTAAATTGTACTGCGGGCAACCTACTTTTTAACATTTAGCATATTTGGTGATATTGCAACTTGCTCTGTGGGCAAGTAACTCAAAATGTTAGTCTGGAGCCCTGTCTTAGTGCATAGAAAGATGAGATAAACCTTCTATCTGTCTTAGAAAGTATTGCACACTGGACTGTAAATATACTGCTGAATATATCTGTTGATAATCTCAGAGATGATATTGTCTGAACAAATTTAAACTGAGGAATCAATTTAATAATGTCAACAACAAAAAAAAGGACATACATACAACTGTATTTCCAATGTGTAGTCAAAAGACTAAAAAAACACAACCATGTATAAATGTCAATTTCATTCTCAACCTATTGATGGAGAAGAGAAAAAAAATATTCTATAATAATAATTATAATATTGATTGTGATGCAGTGATCTTTCGCTGTCAGAAGCCTGGAATGGTGTCAAAATTTGGTAGTGTTGAATGTTGCTTCAATTGATCGATGGGTTACATTGCAAATGGAGTCATTTTAAACATTATTAAAATACAGATCATCTTACTTTTCACTTTCACCACCAAAAACTGCAAACGAAGAGAAATTTTCATCAATTCCCATAAAGATTTGGGCACCTATCAAAAGCTATTTGAATAATTTGGCATTAAACATTTTAAAGCAGATATTTTTGGCGTATCTCTTTTCGAAAGTCCAGCTCTCGCTAAAGGTTGGTTTTATAAAATACAATATTCAAAGTCAGCTCATTTAAAAGGATATGAGTAGTAAAGTATAGTAGAATGTCCACAGTGTTTCTCAGCTTTGGTCAACATGTTCCTTTCCCTTATTACTTGTGGGTTTCATTGAACTGTCCACCATCTTATCCAGACAGTGTCTGCAGACAGAATGCCTCTGTCTGCGGCAAACAGAACTTCCTCTATGTACATATAACTGGTAATCCTCTTTTGTAATTGCATTTCCACGATGCTTTGCTTTCTATAAGCTGTCTAATTTCCATTTTCCATTTTCCTATAGGACAGTCGACAGTCCATTTTCCTACTGGACAGCAATCAGTCTATTTTCCCATTGGACAGTCCACAGTTCACATTCCCGTTGGACATATGTCACTCAAGTTTACTATAGGACAGTCGACAGTCCATTTTCCCACTGGACAGTCGACAGTCCATTTTCCCCACTGGACAGCAATCGGACTATTCAGTCCACAGTTCACATTCCCATTGAACAGATGTCATTAAATGTTCCCATAGGTCAACCAACAGTCCATTTTCCCCACTGGACAGCTGTCAGTCCATTTTGCAATTAGACAGTTCACATTCCCAATGGACAGATGACAGCCTACATTCCCATTTTCCCATTGGACAGCCCATTTACCAATGGGACAATCCATTTTCTCATGGGGATTCAATAGCTGGCAATAATATCCATATAGTCACTTGCATTGTTCGCGCACTGCTTTGATTGTAGAATAACCTTCATTGCAGGACTGGAGTTATAATTCCATTCAGTTCAGACTGGTTGGGAAAAGTAAGGAACAGGGTAATTGTTTTTGGCTTGTTTGTTTTGTTTGTTTGAAGGATTTAGCACCCCGAAGGCAAAGGCTTAGTACTGGTGGCGTCATTTTCTTCCTTTCAACTTCTCGACAATATTGCAGAGTTTGAGAACGGGTCCTAGTTTTAGACCCATGTATCGCATCATCATGTCGCTGTTTAGCAAGAGGAACGCCTTGCCGTCGATTTCCTGAAGGATAACGGGCGGAGAGAAAAACATGAATCAATATTTTAAAATATTTATGAATATTGCAGAAATGTATAAAATCAAGAAAAAAACATTTATAATCACTCAATGTTTCATCCGTAAATTACTGACATCATCAGAAGTAAAAAAATTAGATGCTCATTTAATGGTTTGCTAAATCCATGCTTACCTTAGCTAAATATTCATAGTACATGTTAGGTCAAAAAATAAATTAATTTATCGGTTAATGTCTAGACTGAAGAGTAAGATTTTCTAAGTTTTTCAATTTAAATGCTGTTCTTGCTTTCAAATATAATATGTTCACTGAAATCCAATGGCATGTTTGATCAGAATTGATATTGATTTTAACAAAAAATACATTACACAAGTGGAGACAACTCCTACCACGTGTGTTGAACAGCACATATAGGGCTAATTGATTTATCAAAATCGGCTAGGTTTGGCATACACCGCTTACATACTTCCTGTGGCTAGACTGGTGACCGACAAATTTCGGCTGGAACGAAGTCAGCTGAGTTGTTTTAATTGCACTTTCGCCATCACTCTCGAATGAACCAGAAAAGGCGGCTAGCCGATTTAGGCAAAAGAAACGCAGCTACTGATAGAACAGGTTTCATGTAAATATTGTTGTGCTTCTCCGAGCTAACAATACAAGGGAAACAACTTTAAACCTATTTCCTTAACAGCACCATAATAAGCTGCTCTTCAGGCCCTGAGATTATGAAACTTTTTGAGTACGATTCCATGCTAAATCTCAAATTTATGAACAAAACTTTTAAGTTGAGCAAGAAATCTCACTCAGAAAATGTGTATAATCTCGGACCCAGATTGATGTTTGCCGAGATTCTAATCAAAGCTAACTAATGGGAGACAACTCTCACATGTTTCCTGAACAGGTCTGCGTGCTGGTCGAGGCCGAGATCTGCGTCGTTGATATAGCTGATGACTTCCTCCGTCGACCACTCAGATGCGTCGCCACTGGGTCGACTCGACCTCATGCTGGACTGGATATCGCCTGTAGTGGAACTTGCTGCTCGGAAAAGTAGACAGAACAATCCCGATGAAAAAGCATGACTCTAGTTTTGCAATGGATGCTCAGTGTAAACCTTTCTCCTGCGTTACACGACATATAATATTCCTAAGCGACGATAAACAATAAATCAATAAAAAAAAAAGGAACAGTATCTGAAGAAACTTATGCCTCATAATAATATTTTCAATGTAATCGTGCAATGTATTTTAGAGTTTCATGCGCAAAAACACTATCATACCTTCAGCTTCGTACGTCGAGAATGACCGCCGTGCCAGTTTCGGAGGTTTTGACGTCTTTGTTCCGTCCCCGGACTCCGTCGACCATCGTCTTCGACCGGGTCCTTTCACAACGGGAAACTCAAAGTGGTCGTGATCTCCTATAAATATATGTTGGAGATATAACACGTTGTAATACCATGTCACCCAGCTGACAGACCAAGGATGATAACCGCATTACCATGGTACAGACAGTGAATCCTATCAATATTGCGTCATAAATATAACCTTAGAGAACAATGATGCCAAGCTTCCAGGATGGGAATTGAACCCTGGGCTTTTGGCTCCGAAGTGGATAGGATAGTAGAATACATAAATTGTAATGATATCAACACTAAAAACAGTCAGAAATGTAACTTTTGCAAACACTTATGCTGGGCTCTCAGGACGGGAATTCAGCCCTGGGCCTTTGGTTCCAAAGTGGATAGGGGAGTAGTATACAGTAACGCTAGAAATGGTCACAATTTCCCGGTGCACATACCAGACAATCTGTTCTTGTTGCAGCACTTTGGACAGCCATCGGCATCCAGAGGTCGACTAGACAGGAAGTTCTCACAGCAGCCAAGGTCATCCAGAAGTTGCTCCAGAAAGTTCCAGAAACTTGACACCTTCTCGACCGTGATCACACGCTTTGTCAATGTCCGTGAACCCTGATTGGCTAAAATTGAAGTCAGTTAATGTTATTAACAAAATTAAAAATTTTAAATAAAAATATAAAAATTTACAATTCAAATATGGAAGGGGCAGATGAAAGGACAATCAGAAGAAAGGAAAAATGTTATATGGATGGACTAACAGATGAAAAGACAGATAAATAGATGGGCAGAAAACTTGATGGACAGATGCATGGACAAAGACAAATGAACGGACAAATTGACAGACATATAGATGGATAGACAGAGAAACATGAATAGACAAAGAAATGGACAGACAAATGGATAGACAGATAGAAATAAAAATGGATGGAAAGAGACTAAAGCTGGATTCATACTTTTAACGGCGTCACACACACAACATGTTAGCACATGCTTACTGGTGTAGCATACCAAAATCACTCCCCCAGGAAGCTCAATCTAGTGTTTGGGGACTGCTACACCGGTAAGCGTGTGCTAACGTGTTGCACCATGTGACTCCATTAAAAGTATGAATCCAGCTTAAGACACAGACAAATTGATGGATAGATAAACGATTGGACAGACGGACTGAAAAATTGACGGACACAGAATAATGGATGAATGGACACAAAAGAATGGATGGACATACGAATGGACAGACAAAAAAAAAAATGGATGAAAGGACAAACAATTGGACAGATGGACAAATAAATGGACAGACAAATGGACAGACAGACGCACGCACCTATGACCACCACCTTGCCACTACCCTCCTTGACCATGTTGTAGACGACCCTCTCCTGCTGGGAGCAGTCTATGAGACCCTGGACCGTCTCCCTCAGGACCCGCGACACGCCCCCGGGGCCGTACTGACTGGGCAGCTGATGCACTTTCCTGGGGCTCAGACACCCGCCCAGCCGGCACAAGGCGTTCACATACACGCACACTGCGTACACACAGAGAAAAGTTGTGTCAGTAACAACTAGAAACATCGAGAAATGTCATGTTATCCAGATACTTTTTTTTTTTTTTCAATAGCGTTGTTCTGAAATTTAAACTGTTATTTAATAAACACTTCAAAATAAAAACAATTTTATGTTTTAATAAAGTATGATCCTGAAATATAAATTATTTTAATTACATCTAAAAATAAAAAATAAATAAAAAATAAAAATAAAAACATTGAAAAAAAGGTTCTCCATGCAGCTCACCTATGGTCGAGCTCTGCGAGGAGCTTGTGTCTGGCTCCGAGACCGTGATGACCGGGGAGGCGGCCTCGCGGGGAGACAACTGCTGTTTGTTGGACGAGACCGCGGGACTGGTGGGGCTGGGCTGCGGGGTGCGGCCTCCGCCGCTGTGCATGGAGCTGCTGATGCTGATAGGCAGCGGTACGGTCAGCTGGAGGGACGGGTCCTTCATCATCTTGTTGATCTTATACTGAGGGATGCCTGTGGGTGGCGACAAAGGGGAGACAACTCATTGCTGGGTTATGCGGGAAAAATCACTTCACTCTAATTTCCTGTGAGCACTGGCTAGTATTGATAAATCCTGGATAACTGTATTGCCATGCCATGGATCAGACACGGTGCATTCTATAATGATCATGTCAGAAAGGTAACTTTAACGAACATTGATGCCGGGATCGCAGGATGCGATTTGAACCCATGTGGCCGTTAGCGTCAAAGTGAAACATTCTACGATTGCACTACCAACTGCCCAACAATTATTACCTTCACCACAGGGATAAATGCCTAGTGGTGTAACAGAAATAATCAGAATTAAGCAGTTTGCCTACCATATTTCTTCCATTACTCTGATCATCTCCTATGGGTCAAAGACTCCCATAACAACATTTTGCAATTTTAAAATTAACTCCAAACCACGCCCCCTCACCTTTCTGTCCAGGGGGCTGCAGGGGGTGCCCACTGAGCGCGCACCACCCCACAGGGAACATGTCCCGGGAGTCATACCGGCACCAGTAGTCGAACGCCCCACGCCACCCGTCGAATGTCACATGCATCTGGTCGCCGTTGATCGCCCCCACGGTTGCTGGGCAAATGAGCTGGGGATTCTTCCTGTCCACGGCCTCCAACTTCTGACCCACTTTGAACGAGTTTGATTTCGGAGATGGAGGCTCCTGATATGGAATTTTCTTTTTAAATTTTAAAGGCATAATATCACATATATTTATGGTTGTTTTGGCCTAGGTGGAACCTGGAACACATAGCTGTAGCACCGAGTACTGCAGTAAACCTGCGAGCACCTGCTGGCACTTTATATTTTATTTTATTTTTTTAAATTGTTGTTTAGAGGCCGCTTTCAAGATTATTTCACTTATATCACGACTTGTCAGTTTTATGACAAGAGGAAACCAGCAACATCTGTAGCACTGAATGTTGCAGTAAACCTGTGAGCACTGGCTGGTACTGACAGGCCAAGAACGATATCTGCATTGCCACTTTACAGACAGCACATCTATCAATATCGTGTCCGAAACATAACTTTCAAAACATTGACTCCAGTCTCCGAAGTAATAATTGTGCTCCCACTCACCCAATTTTTTCTATTAATAATTTTTTTCTATTAATAACGAGCAAGGTAATCTTCAGATTATATACATTGTTGGTTTTTACCTTCTTGAAACATCTGTCTGGAGCTATCTCAGCTCCATTCAGCGACCGCTTCAAAAACATCGGCCATGAAGATGGATTGGCTCTGAAACCTGCAACAGTCAGGATACTCAAATAAACAAAAAAAAGCCTTAAAAATTGTTATCAATAAGGATTGATTTTTCTCATTTCTAATTTCTAAAGGTATTTTCTATGGAACGGACCGAGATTTGCCGCGGTTCAACTTTCTGACTCACCCAATGGAGGCTGAAGAAGGCCGCCATGTTTCTCGCAGTAGCCAATCGGGTGCAGGTCGCTGGCATCCACGAGCCTCCAGAAGTCGTTCTTGTTGTCACTGCCGTCAAGCCTCAGTCGTAACCTTGACCCCTGTATCCCTACCACCGTCGCCACGCAGATCGAGGTCAGGTTCCGTGGATCTGCGGCCTCGAGTTTGTGGTTGACCTTGAATTCGTTCACTGGTGGAACTAAAGCCTACGAAAATTGAAAATATCAGTATCATTTGATGGTAATTGTATGCATCTTCTTCCCACACTGTACATTGTCACTGAAGATTTTGAAGATATAATAATAATAATAATAATAATAATAATAATAATAATAATAATAATAATAATAATCATAGATTTTGAAGACATAATACAGTATAAAGTAAACATTTCTTTTCAGTATTTATTTGGGTTTTTTGTTTGTTTGTTCAGTACCATTGAGTAGCTAGTTTAGATCATAGTAGCGCTACATACGTGACTTACAATTATATTATTATTAATAAAAGTAACTTACTTGCTTGTAGCAGTTTGAGGGAGCTGCTACCTCATTGCTTTCCTTCAAATACTGGTCCCAGGAAAAACTGCCTGAAAATTAATAATAATTTGTCTTTTATTATGTGTGCACATTTTATAATTAATAATAGTAAACAAAATAGATAAATAAATCATGTGTATATTATGCGACAAATCCATGCTTGAAAGCATGCTAAAACCGATGCACATTATTAAAACAATGACTTCAATATCAATGTTATCATGAACATAAATGATGAAAACTTACCAACAAATTCATACTGATGAAAAGAGCCCTTTGAATTTGTCGAGTTAGTCATTCTGTCACTTTATTGGTACTATCTGAAAGTTTGGAACCACATTCATTATTATAACTTTTCTAATTAGTTATTCATTAATATGCAATACCTTTATATCACAATAGGTCAACAGGCATATGTTTCGCTCCTATTCTTTGTACCCCTAGTCATTTCACCTCCAAGTGTACCTTTTTGCCCCTACCTAAATTTTAGATGTACATTTTCACCCCAACTATTTTTGACTGAATCCATATTATCATTGAAAAGCCATATTATCATTGGGAGAAAAATGACGAGGACATATGACACTTGAAAAAGTATGACATGCATATATTATGATATAGGCGACGCTTTCGAACAAGATATCGGTGGGGGTGATACGGTCATGGGCGCGGATGGACTGAGGTGCAATGACTGGAAGCACAATATCGCAGAGTTATCAAACAATATTGTTAATATTCATTTTATAAGAATAATTATCCCTACCTGAAAAATACAAGTGCAATTTGGATAGATGAATGGACACTCTATCAAACTATTCGTCAACACATGCCATATTTTTTATTTCTACCTATCGTACAGTCGGTCAAGTGTGCCGGGACCACTTTTAATAGACCTCTGCCATCAATCTGTACCAATTAACGGTAGTTATTTTTTACTTGATACGCGTCAATTTAATTATCAATCTGTATCTGAATATTTTCCACCTGTACATAGCACTGACCTGATAATTGGATGTATTCATGATAAATTGAACGTTTAATTTATGTTTTAGTTTTAGACTTTAAAAATGTTGAATTAACTTTACAAAGTTCTGTGCAAGGGGCAATTTATAAATACTATTATTCCTGTCATAATCACTTTTAAGATAAATATTCAGGGATTGCAACTTAATTTTTATTCTCCCAGACTAAATCTGAGGCCATAATGATATTGATTTATCATTAAAGATAAAAACAGAGCTGAAAGTGAAAACTGGAATTTCACTCAAACAGCTCTGGAATCGAGAGGAACTTTTATTACATACATTGTTTTGGAAAATGTACCTCGTAATTATACCACATATGTTATCACTCCATGCATCGTTGGGTTTTTTTCATAGGTAAAATATTTTTCTATCAGTATGTTACCCTTCGATTCTAAAGTTTCTATTTCCGAATTTAGTGTTGGGTCTATTTACGCCGCTTACTGGCTCCATAATGTCGCATATAATTTTGCTAATCTTAAAGAAATTAACCTTTAAATCTCGCAGAGTTATCAAACAAAAGTATGTCCATCATTTTCTTCCACTAAGCGCAGCTGTTATTACCTATTCATCCCAATATTTCACACAAAAACAGCCTTCCCGGTCTGAAATCAACAAAACACCGCCATTTTATTCATCATCGATGACGCGAGAAAGCGCGTGGGTGATGTTTTCTCGACAACTGACTAACACAGAACAGTGATTACTCATTTTTTATTTTTTTATTATTTAAAACAAAATTGAATTCATTGCTATATGTATTTTAAATACACTTAGTTTTCAGGCACTACTAGTCGACCTGGTTCATCCATACCATTGTGAGATTTTTGTTTATGGTGCAGTCTACATTTAAAATGGTGTTAATAGTATTACACGCAGGTCTTCTATCCCATTTCCTACTCATTTGTTACTACTAGCCATTTAAAAAAATATATATAATATTCTTTTGTTTTTGTTTGTTTGTGTACCGGTATTTATAATCAATAACTAAAATATGATCACAGTTACAACAATGTTATGTTTTCGACTCGACAGTTCATCATAGTGGTTGAATTCTCTCCGCAAACAAAAAAATCTATACTATATAGTTTTCTTGTATTATTATGATTATTATTATTATTATTATATTAATTATTATACTATAGTAGTCCCTAAACATGGTAGCCCTTAGGCTTTCCATACAAATAAATAGAATAAGTAGTGTGTTTTTTTAATAATCTATTTGACATTTGTTTAGTACACTAAATTTATAAATGATATCTTGAAGATATGGTTACTGTCAAAAATTGCAGGAGACAGTAAGTATAATTAATAATTACTTTGGCTTTCCAATTAGGCCTACATTTATTCATGTTATTTTTAATGGCCATGCGTCTTCCGATGGTTTTGGATTTGTTTGATTATTATGGCAGGTAACTTGCATACCGGTAGTTTAGTGTGCTTCATGTAGACCTATGTTTCAAATGTTCAATTAATTATGATACTGCATATTATATATTATATATCACTGGTAGGGAACTCACAGCGAGAAGCGTACATTTCTTTGCAAACAAATGTTACACTTTCTTGACGAGCAGTAGGCCTACCAGTATCCTTTCGATATGGTAACAGTTTCTTAACAATGGAACACCGAAAATGGTAACCGCAATATAAATCTTTATTTCATAACATACACATATTGAGTTGCATCAGTTTTATATCTCAATCTACTACAGTTAATTAGCATGTCAATACTTTATGAAAGAAAGTGGCTAAAACATGAATACTTATTATCAACAAAAGAACAAATACTTATCAATAGTGAACGGTTATAGTCTTAAAGTAAAATATTTGCATATTTCGTATTAATTAATGATTAATGTAATGCAGTTTCTTGACGATATCAGCTTTTGGTGCTACAGTTTAGTTACGATATTTTCCCTTAAATTATTTTACAGAGTAGTCGACGTCTCTGTGTCTTTTCGCATCAATTTCGCAACAACTGTGATATGTCATATCATTAGCTAGTTCATCCTCGACAACACAAGCCATTATGACTACACTAACCTCCGTCAAATATGTGACGGAGATTAGTGTAGTTATAATGGCTTGTGTTTTCGAGGATGTAGCTAGCTAGGCCTATTAGATAATAGACAATATAATGTTGTTTTTACAATTTATTATATGTATATATATTTATTATGTA
>JAUTBV010111428.1:0-14243 GCA_032361325.1 Lepetodrilus fucensis
GTTGATTGTTTTAATGTCATGTCAACATGGTACATCTTGGGCCTGCTCCTTTTAGCTGTAATGTCTGTACTTTCTGTCCGACGCATGCGCAGTTAGCAAGGATCAACACCGCACAGTGTAACTGCACATGCGTCGGACAGAACGTACAGACATTACAGCTAGAAAGGAGCAGGCCCCTTTACTGCTTTGAACCCCGTCATTCTCTTGGTCACTACAATTGTCTGTTCTGTGCCCCGTCATTATCATGGTCACTACAAGTTCCCATTCTGTGTCTGCAAGCTCAATGTATTTCTTACTCCAGGGTGGTCGACAGACTCCTGACTCCGGAGACCAGCAGGATGGCAGTGAGAGGGAGTCAGACACGGGGTGCGGCAGTCGGATGCCCACCCCTGGCTCCACGCCCAAGTCCGTGACGGTGAAGGAGAAGTCACCTCTGCCCCAGAGTCCTCCCCCGACCCCTGGCAGTCCCCACAAGCCCGTCAACCTCTCCAACCCATACATTCCTGGTAAGCAGACGAAGCATACAAACTCCGGATTATATTATAGAAAACTCACATTAAGTATAGTGGATCGATCATACACATTAGATGGACTAGAAATTATTGAGGGTATATAGAGTAAATATGGAAATTGAAATTGATGCCATTGAGAGAATAATTATGCATGAGACTCCCATTCCATACGAATATTTAAAAATATAATTACACACTGGGAATAATAATTTTCAAACTACGTGTACTGGGCAGTATTGTGACAAGTGTCTTCTGTTGGCAGATATGACAGTGGCACAGCAATACGCATACCCGTACACAGCGGGCCACCTCCCCCTTGTCTTCAACCACGGCCTTCTACCCGTCCAAGGTGTACCCGTCAACCTGTCTGAGCCCCTCACGGTCAAGACAGAGCCACCGTCAGTCCAGTCACGCGGCACCTCCCCCATGGTCCTGACCCCTCCCCCGTCAGACGAGGTGGGGAGAGCGGGACCGACCTTCAGAGAGGTGGCAGTGTATGCGGACTTTCCTAGAACTGTGACCAAGTGCTGCGCTTCTGTGCAAACATGTGACCTCGACCTTCCGCCTGTTCCAAGTGTGACGTTGAAGGAGCAGTGCAGTCAGACATGTCACGAACTCGGCTGGTCCAAAACTGAAACTTTACTGATTGCTGCTGAAAAAATTAGCAAGATGACAGACTGTGGTTCTCAAAGTGATTTCATGTATCCTTTCCCTAGCTGTTCTACTGCGGACACTACGAGGAAAGACTTAAATCTGTTCGCGGACCCCTCAATCATCCAGGCAGCTGATGGTCTGGAACTGCTGAGCACACTTGCAGAAAGACGATCAAAGTGTTCCCCGTCCCCAGCAGCAGCCAGTCCCGCCACCAAGCCTCCCCGCACCAGCAAGTCCAAGCCCACCCCGCCCAGTCACCTCCCACACCCCAGTCCCAGCCCCACCCAGTCCTCACCCCTCAGTACCCACAGACTTTCCCCCTCACCCAGCGACTCATTCAAATCAGAAAACGCAACTGCAACTGAAACTTCGTCAGTGGATGCGGACAAGTCACGTGATGTGACGCCTAAACGTGATGTAAGAAGATGTACAGTATCTCCAAAATGGACGTTCTCCAAGAAGGATTCGAATTCATCTGGTTATACGCTCCCAACAGGTACCTATCTTAAATGTATTGCATCGGAGCAGTAAAATATACAAAGGATCATGAATTTTCTTCCTGTTAATTTGTATTAAATATGTTTTAAAGTTCATATCAAGATAATGGAGAAAGTATTTATTTCTATCGTTTAAAGTCTAATGTACTATTACCTCTTTGCCACCGTGACTGAAGTAATACCGCAAGTGGCGTTAAACATTAATTCACTATTTCACTATTGTTTAAATCTTTGTTCTCCACCCAGTCCTTTACAACAACAAAATGATCCTTTTTCTCTCAATGAATGTATAATGTGTTGTTTGCCCTATCGGCTACTCTGGAACTTAGAGAAGCAGATCTTCAATCTTTTCTTGACACAGGACTGGAAAGCATGGACGCCATGGAGCTGGAGATGCGCATGCGCCTGGCGGAGTTGCAGCGCCGCTACAAGGAAAAACAGAAGGAACTTGCGAAGCTTCAGCCCAAGTCCAAAGATGGTGTCCGAGAGAGGAGAGACAGCAAGGATAGTCGAGAGTAAGTAGCTGGTCTTTTTCTGTGTCATTTATCAGTAGTTCACACAATGCACACTGTCCACAATGTCCAGTATTATTTGTTCCAATATAATGTCATTCTCAATTGTCTTTCAGTGATGATAAGAATTCGGAAAAGAGAAAGCCCGGGCGCCCAAGAAAGCGGAAGTTCTTCTCACAGAAGAAAGAAGACGAACTGTAAGTGTTCACCATGTTCAATTAGCATTGACCTTCAGATGTTTGTAGAGTAGACTGTATATCTATCATTGCTAGATTAGCAGTATTTTCGATTTAAGCAATATTTATTCTCATGATCAACAGACGTACAAACACGACTAACAAGGTATAAATATATATAAACATCATGAGAGGAGATTGACAAACTAGATGCAGTTCGTATACGTGTATCTTCTTTGTGTTTCAGACCTGGTAAATCTGGTATCAAAGATTCCCATCCCAAGAAGAAGCGCTTGCCAGAAGAGTTGGTGGACCGTGTGTTTAGGAAGGTGAGCGTCATTAGCACTGTAAATATATGAATGTTAATGTATGTAGTAGAACGTCCTGATATCACCCTCACTCATCATGTCAAGGGATGCCTCATATCCATATCTACATTAACACTAGCAGAAAGTCCCGATCATGTCCACATGCCAAGGGATGCCTCATATCTACATCAACCTTTATTGTTTCTTTGTACAGCTGCCCCCGGCCAAGGCTGACAAGCTGAAGTCGATGAGATCCAAATCCGGATTTTATTTGAAACGACGAACAACTTCTACGACATCAAAACTTAGTTCCGGTAAGAACAGGTGTACAAGCATGTCGTGGTTCAGAAATAATCGACTTTGTGTGCATTGCAATGCTGAACGGGAAGTGTTCGATTCCCCCGAGATATGGCAGAGCACGATGTTATGCTTGCATTGACAAATCCTGGATTAAACAGTTTTCTCTGTGAGTTCTACATGACTACTGTCACTGATAAAACCCGCAGTTTACCAAAGCAACTAGACCAGCATGTAAAACCAGCTCTACCAGTTAGGTTCTCAGCTTTTCAATTTAGTGAATAAATATTTACTTTTGACTTGACTATCGGCTATCACAAACTATGGTAAGCCTCTATGCAGCCTATCTGCCAGGCAACTGGTCAGCTGCCGTGGGGGAGGGGTGGGGGAGATGTGGGGGAGGGGAGAGGTGGATGTGTGGAGCGGTGGGTGGGAGTGTATAACTCCCGTGTGACCGCCTACTACCATGTTGGACGCGGTTATCTTTCCTTATCACATTCTAATTAGCACCTCTACTGGTGAACAAACCAGGCCTGTCTGTAGTCGGGGAGACATGGTACTGTGATATTATGTAAATATCCACTGCACGGCAGTACCGTGTTAGCAATACCTCCCGGCAACTCTGGGCGTCAATTCCTCCTTTGTATCTACGTATCATCTACGTATTTGTTGTGCTTAGATTACAGCAAATTCGAATATTCCAACTACTTATGCTCCAACACCTATGCTAGCACTATAATAAACACATTAAAATGTCCAACCATTACATAATAGTCAGGTTTATTATTATGCAAGTCGTATTATGCAATTCAACGTTTTAGCCAATATACCGCAAATTCTGAACTTCTCACTGACTGTCGCTGATCTTGAGCTCGTTTATGTTCCTCGACAACCCAATGACCAGCAATCACTAATGTTATATCTGAAGTCAGTTGTGCCCCTCCCAGGTCAAACTAAAAAAATCCTCCCACCAGTTGGATTGACGTGTCTTAATGAAATTGCAATCATGTTGTAGTTACCAACCGTGTTTAGGACCAATTTCGTCCATTACTCTCCCCTCAGACACAGTAACTGTGTTTTTGTTTATGATAAATTATTCATAGCCGCGCCTTCTTCGTGTGACACAACGGATAGGGTTTCCTGGCTGATTACCATGTTCATCAATAACTGTCGTGTGTTGAGAACGTCCGGGCTGTTAGTCTGAATATGCACACGCCCTGATGAAGGACCTGATGAAGGACCTGATGGAAGGCCGAGTCCACGTCCTGCAGACTGCCTACTCATGTGGACTTAATGTCCAGATTTGCTTCACAGTTCTGCATGTGGGAGAAAATAGCCTGCTTTTGAGTACGCTCCTGGGAATAGCACGGGTGACTCGCCGCTCATTTAGACCTGTCTGTCAGCACGCCTGGGTCTATCTCTCAGAAGCTGGGAATCTATCCACAAGATCCATGAGCTTAGGAAGTGCAGATGTAGCTTACAGTCTCAAAATATACATGCAGATTTATATCGGATCTAGATCTGATTTAGGAATTCTTTTGGGCTTTTACTTTAACCCTCTGCTTAGTCGTCTTCCTGTGCATATTGCCAGAGAGCGTGCTCAACTCGCTTTGCACCCGTACTCCTATCGCTAATGAGTAAAACAGTTGTATGCAGGATGAAACTGTATGGTTATGTGGATAACGTCGCAATTAACCGTAGATGCAGGAAACCATTTTTCTATTTCCTATGCGAGTGCAAATGTCATCGTTGAAATGGTCAACTGTCCTAAGGCTAAGTCTTTAATTCTATTTAGCATTTTCTTTTTAACCTAGTGAACAATCTTTTAAGTGTGTGCTTATGATATGAATCTGTAATAGATCTGTAACAATAGCCTTATGAGAAGATGTGTGGACGTTGCTTCTATTTTAATATGTTCGCTGGTATATAAATAATAGTTCTCTGTACACTCTACATCCGAAAACAGTTTAATATCAGAATGTTGAATGAATAAAGTACGTATTGAACCTGCTGTTTTATATCCAACGATTTCGCTCTAATCACAATCTTGTGGCATTATTTCACTCGTGGGAGATAGGATCCTATAACTTGAAGCACAACGCACATACATTTAGCAGTGTCGGCACTCGTTGTGCAATTCGTCAGTTTGATAAATTCACATTCAGTCCGCATTACAAAACGATTTACGTCTTCTTAAGTCAAACTGCTTCCGTTACTTTCAATTCTGCTAAACGGGGGACAACAAACAGTTGGACTGACACGTGACAGCTGACGGAACCAGCTTACTTAGACTGTCTCTTCACAAGACTGGTTTATTATTTATTGAATAACTACTGACTGGGCTACAGTTCGGGGAAACGCCGAAATATTGTATTATTTGATACAGTGACGTTAAATATTGTTCCCTCTGGCAATAGATTTAATTCCTTTGAAATATCCATATATATATATATATATATATGTATGTATGTATGTATGTATGTATGTATGTATGTATGTAAGTGTGTGTGTGTGTGTGTGTAATGTCCAAAGATATAGACGCCGTCTATTTAGTACCATAATCTGGGGGTGTATTTTATGTCTTGTTTAAATTATGATTTTGAGTGTTTAACTTGTCCAGCATATATATGCTCAAATATAAGAAAATACAAAAATAGTCACGCTTATGAGTACAGCTATTTTATATGTTTTATATCTAGTACCAGGTATACTTAACGTGCTATCCATATTTCATGCATAATTTAAATTATTATAATTGGAAATATGGAAAATTAATTGGTCATAGTTTGTTATTTCCACCAAATATCCGTATAGTATGCTCAAAACCCTTCCATAAGTTCACAGTAATTGCGTTGTCTGAGCGCTGTAAATCTACTCCACGATTGATCGATATGGTTTAAATAACTGTAAGATGCGGTAATGTGTTATCGTGATGATCGCGAAGGTATCCAATGACCATTTTATCATTATACATGCATTTTAATATATCTGTATTGCTACATGGAGGTAACCCATCATCCATCAATCATTATAGAGATGTTGTTTGATTCTAATTGTTATTTACTTTATCGTCAGAGGTCGCTGATTATTTGACCTTTACCTTCTTAAATATCCAATCACCGCCTGGCATCATACCAACAATCAGTTATAAATCAGGTGGATTTAGTTTTTTCCGGGGATGAAAAGGTTGAAGATTAGAGTGAATTTATTAAGTGTCGGTTATCAACAGTATAACTATTTCACTAACATGACATAGCCCGGGTACCAGGCATTGCACAGCCATATTTAACTGTACCTCATCAAAGCAGGATCTATGTACTTTACGATAGGGGACACGTGATTATGAATTACTGGTATCAAAATAGGACGTTAATGGGTTTCTAGGAGCCTTTCCTGTCTGTTGTTACATGTAATGAATCTCAAATGAGTACAGTTTGATAAATAATAGCTTACATTTGTTACTGTAATAGATTTCACATTCCAGAACGATCCATTAGGGAAGTAAATATCTGCGTATACATTTTCGCTTTATTTGCAAGGTTTGTGCGATATATTGTAATGTTTGTTTACTGACCATTCTTATGTCATCATTCACAGACGCCAGCAGTAGCTCAGATGTGTTTCTGTGCAAGTCGTCAACGTTTGTAGGAGATAGAAAGTTTTTCAAAACGAAAGCTGGAAATATCGCTACAGGTATGTAACTCCCATACTTTCTATATACTACATTAACTAGGATATGTCAAACGTATTCACTGATATATAATATTGATGTCTTGAATTCTTGAGATACTGAGACTGGAATTCTTTGTTTTGCAGGAAAATTTAAACCGTTTGCTAAGAGAAGAGATGACACAATTAAATTGGAAAGAGCCACGGTCTCGCCTCAAACCACATCTGGTGTGTATTCAAGTATGAAATGGGATCGTTTGCTCTCGTATTAACCTTCTTGATTAGCAGAGCAAGCTGTGCTTCTCTGTCTACTGCAACAGAAAATTGGATAATTTTTACGTAGATAATCTTAAATCATTGCTACAAATAATCATTATCCGAGGTGTGCGTTATCGCCGTATTAAACATAGTAAAGGACTGCCGGCCATGTTAAACTTACCAACAATCCATCCGTTGATTCATGTTTACCCAATCAGACCTCCATATAGCTAAGAACACTGACCTTTAAGCTCAACAATGCTCGTCATACTAACCATACCATTTCTAACAAACAGTACTATTTGTCATTTTGTATCATCCCACTGGTAACTTTAGAAATATCCCACAAGATTTGTTAACATTGACATTTGAAGAAGGTTACACAATCTGTGCAGATACGGGCAACCTGTTCTCCAACATTGAAAACTCTCTGGTGGAGAAGAAGCGGCCGAAGACAATGCTGAAAGGAAGTGACAGACACCGACCCAAACAAGCATCGGATATGGGTGAGTTCAGCTACCAAATACTTGTATATGTCAGTCATGCAATGGGTAATGTTTAGTAACAATGACCATATGGCATAATCATATTTTAACGAACACATTTTTTTTTGTCTGGCTTGTGTGTAAACACGAAAACAATTTCAGGAAATGTTCACATTTTGGCAACTGATGCTTCATTGTAGATACGAGCTCGCCACAAGCGGTGTCACCCTCCATGTTGGAATCTGGGCTGGGCCTTCTAGCCAAATTCGCCACTTCCGCTCTCACTGCCGCCAACATCAAAAGAAAGAAACAGGAGACGGAAGAAGGTGTGTTATTCGAAATCGAGGCTGATGATACTAGGCAGGGCCCATTGTATAAGAGAGGTATAAAGGAAATTGGTGTAGCTGTATTTATAGCCTTTTTAGTCTTGCATGGTATTTATTATTTTCCAATATCGCGGCTGGATTATTTCAGTTTTTGTGGAATTGGCTATGCATTACTGTCACGTAAAATCTAGTATTATTTGATTCTATCAATTGTATATTATTATTTGTTCATCTTGCTATTGGTTTCTAATGGTATTCAGTTCGTTCTATACATGTTTCGCTATGGAATGGTTTTGTACTTTGTCCTAAATTTAAAATGTATTCAATGTTGTTCCTAAAATGAATATTTTAAAAATGCATTTGAATTTATCTTCCATCTACCCGTAAAGACGTAACTTAATGTGTAATTGATATTAATTTATTTTGTTCAATTCATCCCGCATTACGTATTTTTCAAATATATTAATTAACGACCATTGATATACAACTAAATTGAATTCTTACGGTAATACAGCTGATAGTATGTTTGAGAACTGGAGTTTCAACTGGGTTTACTAAATTTATGATTGTCTAGCCTCCGACACCGAGACCAGCGACACCCAGTCGTCTAACAAGAAGAGGAAGCCAGGACGGCCGAAGAAGTGCTCCCAGGAATCAGGCTCAGGGGGTGGAACAGGTAGGATGTGCACCAAGCATTATAATGCTAGTTTGAACCCACAAATTAAAATTTGCACCAAACATTACAATGCTAGTTTGAACCCACAAATTAGAATTTGAACCAAACAATACAATGCTAGTTTGAACCCACAAATTAGAATTTGCACCAAGCATTATAATGCTAGTTTGAACCCACAAATTAAATTTGCACCAAACATTACAATGCTAGTTTGAACCCACAAATTAGAATTTGCACCAAACATTACAATGCTAGTTTGAACCCACAATTTGAACACACACGAACTGACGGATTATCGTTTGTAGTACTGTATGCATATCATGTTAATTGACTATTACGTCAGAGTGTTGAGAAAGAGACACGTGTAGCTAAAGCGACACCTTCTGTCCACACAGAGACCATAGTCGCCAAGAGCTCCAAGACCCTGGGTCTGCTGCACCTGAGCGAGGTCAGCTGTGACCTCAGCCAATCAAACACCGACAAGAAGAAGTCGTCCCAGAAACAGGGGCCCCGGCAGATCAAGGTAAATAATAGAAGCACGACCTGGCTATATATACAGCGAAAGCTTTACGGTGGTAATGCATCTTCAAAGTCTCAATTTCCAGCAAATATTCTGGAAATTTAGTTAACAAAAACATGCCACGTCTAAGCGTGCAGCATCCACTCCAATTATTGACATTGCCGTCTTCTGCACAATTTAGTAATGGTACAGAGTTGAAAAATTTGAATGATGCTCCTTTATGAAGATAGAACACGGAAACAGTTCGTTCAACAATAGATGATTAATCTCCTATGAGATTTGCATGCTGGCCTTGTACTAGGAGACATATCGGGCCAGGAAGCCTACGGTTGGTGCTTGTCAGGCGGGATACACAGAACTATAGATCTGGCTGTAACACGCTGGTGTATATAGATTGGTGGGTGTACTCCAGGCGCAGGCTATGACTTTACTGCACTCTTCATTGCTGTAAGGAAATAAGCATGCCAGGAAAATGATCTAACTCTCTTGTAACATTTCTTGTCAAAATATAGATATATTGATCGTTATTCCTTCTCTATTTCTATCTGTCTATTCCTCTCCCTCTCAAGCTAGCCATGTCCGGTCTGTCTGTCTTTATTACTGTCTTTTTCCTTCACAAACTATACCGCTTTCCAATTATCTGGTCTTTGTTCATGCATTGCAAATAAATCGTTAATTATTAAAATCCAATTGCCGGGTACCCTTTTAGGAACACGAATAAATTAGGTTCCAATGACAGTGCTCCTCTGTGTGGAACTGTCCATATCTGTCTAGGGACGGGTGGAAGCAGAGCGGTTTAAGGTTGGAATTCGAAACGGTAGTCCAGAGTTCGAACCATACCCGGATCCGTCATTAGTTTCAGCGGAAGTTACCTTGCCGACATGATGATAATAGAACGCCGGTGTCTGCTCCCCAACAATGCACTTGAAAACGTTACTCGTCAATAAATTTCAGGGTCCGTATGCACAGACGTAGTTTAGTTAAACCGTAGTTTAAGGATCATACCGACAGTGGTATAACTCGTCGCTTAAACCTAGTTTAGCCTAAACTGTGGTTGAACTACGTTTGTGCATACGGACCCAGGAGTTACAGTTTCCTCCTTAGTATATGAGCGAAATCATCTTGGACGCTCGAAAGGTTATATACTATATGGCATACACATAAATATACACACACACGCATACACACACACATACAACCTCTCCCTCTTCCCTCCCCCTCTCTATCCCTCTATTTCTCTCTCGTTCCGTCTCCATATCTAACATTTTGACGCCGTGTGTGGGTCTGTATTCCTACATAACACTGACCGTCATGTCGCTCTCCTCAGCTGGACACCAATCCCCAGATGAAGCCGCTGTACCTGGATGACGAGTGGTGCCGTCGTCGGAGTGAGCGCATTTTCTTGAGCGAGCCCAGTCCTCAACCCTCGCCCAACAACCAGACGACGCCAGGCAAGCAGGAGGTGAAGGCGTTCTTCACGCCACGACCCACCAAGACACAGACAGACAAGGACCGAGCCAAGGTTCAGAAGGCCAAGAGCTTACAGGAACTGTCTCAGAAGGTCAAGCGGAAGTACTCCAAGAACATGAACAAGAAGGCCAGCTTTGAGGACAGGATGAACGTAAGTTACCAGAAATACATGATTGCTAGCAGCATCAATGATTAAGACCAACCAATGGCATACATGATATTCCTTTGTGGTATATTGGTGAGATTCCCACGTAAAACAATAATTCACTCACTGTGATAGATTTTATCTGTGTTTCTGGTAGTCCAAGACAGTATATAGAGCAAGACGTTTGATGCCTTGGTAGTGGTCGTGACCTGTACTCAGACCAAGTAGAGCACTTTCCAGTGTTAATTAATCCTGTATTCCAGTTCCAGAGAGGCAGCATCAAGTCGAGGATCAAGAGCCGAAGCATCGTGGAGTCAGACTCAGATTCTGAAAGCGGAAGTGACGGAGACGACATTCCTCTGAGCGCCCTCAGACGGCGACCTGAGACACCAGGTAAGACAATCTCCTCACATTGCAAGACAAAACATTTCTTGAATATGTACCCCTTACTTTATGCAATGAACTCGAGGTGTTTGATGCTTTCGTTACTTCAGATACGTTAAAAATATTATTAGTTTTGTGTTCTATAATCTAACTAATAACCTTGACCCTGACCTTTCAGAGCCTCGTTCCTGTGTGATGCAGCTGGATGACCTGAATGACGGACTACGTGTGCTGGAGTTCCAGGACGGACTGTTCTACGAAGGCGCCGTCAAAGCTCTCAACCCACCAGACATGTCAGTACCTTGTCCTTTGTCCGGCTGTCCTTTGTCCCAACAGTAGCTTGTCATTGTCTCTTCGATATACTCTTATAAGTGAAACATACATCAGTGTTCGAAATAGAGCCCGGGTTATTTTCAGAGAGGACGGGTAACGTTTTATCCTTGCACGCCCGCATGTCGTGTTACTTTTTGTTCGTTTTTCAAGATGAATATCATCGATCACTGGCAAATTGTATGAGGACGGGTAACTTCTCTGACTTACCAGTGAAATTGCTGGAGTTTTACACACTGCATACATGCAGTATCGGTCGTATCACCTAACAATGATGTAAATAATGTTGTTGTCCCATGTCTGGTAACCAGTACTTGTGTTACTTTCAGCTACGGTGTGGTTGTGGACAACCAAAGAGGGAATCGGCCTCACATCTACCCACAGGAGGAGATCCTGAACAATGTTGTAAGTACAACCACACTGGAGTAATCAATTCTACCTGGGGTTGGCTGTAAGCTAGCTACATATGCATAGTCTGAATGTTTCTGAGACAGATATGTCTGCCTGTATTCTCTTGCATTCTCAGGTGTTTTAATGTGTTATCATTCTTTCTAATGTGTTCTAATATTGTTTAATGTGTTCTAATGTGTTGTCCTTCTTCTGTTTTGTTCTAATGTATTCTCCTCTGTTCTATTGTGTTCTCTGTTCTATTAATAGTATTCTATTGTGTTCTCTGTTCTATTAATAGTATTCTATTGTGTTCCAGGCTGTTATATTGTATTGTGTTCTCATGCATTTTCCTCAGATCGTGGATGTGAAGCCGAGCTCTCCGAGGTCTCTGCCCGAGGGTACGCGCGTGTGTGCATACTGGAGCCAGCAGTTCAGCTGTCTGTACCCCGGCACCGTGGCCAAAAGTAAGACTTCCCTTCCCATCATTTCCCCTCTGCACATCATATTCCATCTACACTGTAATGGTAGCCATACAACTGCACAACCATCCTGGTACAAATGACAGTTACGAAAAGATCAAACCCTGTTTGTTTATTAATGGTTGTTGCTGAAGGGGCTGATGACATTTGTCTTTGAACGTTATGTTCCCCGGGAGTGCGCGCACGGTCGTAATGTGGAAATATGGCGCTGGTAGCCCAATGTGGAGGGATGAATATGACCGCGCGGGCTGTACTCAAGCCCCCCGACTTTCTATGCACTTCCAACGTCACGGTTAATTTAGAATTCTGTCATTGGCGATTTATGAGGCGTAATTGTAAGATTTAATTCCATAATGTCACTAATGCATGTTCGACTTATAACGACATGCGATTTGGTGCATGGGTTTGAATTCTAAAATCAGACATCATTTTAACCAGCCATGCATTATTAATAGTAGTATTACTCTGCACATCTTTTGATGTTTCCTAGTTCTATTCAGCTTCTAGGACCATCAATAACGTTCAGTTGAGCAATCACAATATCACAAATACGACGTTTCCATGATAATTCAATATCGATAAGCAAATTATGCCATATACATATGCAATATGTTGGAAATAATGCTTTCCGCGTTGTTAAATATAGCACTAACCGCAAGTTCTGTTTGCAGCGAGTCCTAATCCTCATGCAGACAAGTTTTCCGTAAATGTGGAATTTGATGATGGAGATTCTGGTAGAATTCCACTCGATCACATTCGACTCCTGCCGACCGAATTCCCTTTAGTCTGTGAGTAATATTCTATAGTACCCTCTACAACATACTGTAACACTTCTACTCAATTCTATCTACTTCTGATAGCATAGTTTGCACTATATAACAAACTCAGAATAGCCTCTTAGTTTGTAAGCATTATGTTTGATCACGATTTTTAACGTTTGTATTGATTTTGAATTGTAATCTATATTTGCAGCATACGATCCAAACCCCCTGTTAAATCTCAGCAAACGCCGGCGACGGACAACCTCTGATGATTCGGAACTAAGAAAGTCTAGCGAAGGTTATTTCAGTCTGAGTGATGTGAGCAAAAAGCGAAACTCAAAGCGAGACACATTTTCCGACCAGTTTGATGAAACCCTTGAAGAGGATTCAGAGGACCCGGATGTGTTTGAAACGGATGTTAGAAAGAAGTCGCAGTCAGGTGATCACAGTCCGAGAAGCGGTAGCGGCGACTGCGGACAGAAGCCTCCCGTGATAAAGGACAACAGCAGTTCCGTCAAGAACCAATATGGAAAGGGATTTCCTAGTAAAGAAGGGAGAGCAGCACCTTCTCAAAGTCCCAGAAGAGAAGACGTGAAGCCGTCCTCCATTCTGCGTCCATCTGCTTTCGATATGAAGAAACTCGGCTTCCAATATGGCGGCGATGATCATGACGAGGAAAGTAGTTCCGACGAGGACGTGGATTCCTCCGAGGATGAGGACAACGATGACTCCGGGGATCACGGCTCGGATTCTACTAGTCAGGAGGACGATTCAGATGTAGAAACCAAGAAAAACGGAAAATCTTCTAAGACTTCCTCCACCAAAAAACGGAGTCATAAGTCTTCAGGTGTGTGTCAATGTTCTAGCTATTTTCATGAGAAATCATTTCCGATTAGATAGTAAGGTATTAGGGAAACGGTTGGCGTTATGTATGTACTGCTGATTATATTATTGACAGTGGATTCTATCACCTTACAGGGTTCCTACAGGGCCGACAGTTCTGGAGTTGGTCGGGGAAGAGCACCAAGCGGCCAGGGCTCAAGGGAAAGGCAAAGAAGGAATTCTACAAGGCCATTATAAGAGGACAGGAGGAAATTAAGGTATATACCACTACGATTTAGCAGTCATTCTTAGTGTATCCATGAGCTCTTGCTAGTATCATTATTCTGTCCATAGTTTATATATTATCCAGACACCTTACTTAACGCATTTATTCCATAAATAGACCATCTGATTTATTTTACTCACACTGTCAACTGTATTGCGCATGTTTCGTACTTTCTTTGTACTCTGGACATTATCTATGTTCACGCGGGTGGGATGTAGCGCAGTGGTAGAACGTTGGACTTCGGAGCCAAAGGTTCCAGGTTCAAATCCCGTCCCGGGGGCCCGGC
>JAUTBV010111439.1:0-14242 GCA_032361325.1 Lepetodrilus fucensis
CCCCCCCTCCTCCCCTGCAAATGGTTCCAGTTCCGCCCCTTCAAATGTGATTAAAATTATCGAGCCCCGCCTAAACCAAAAGTCTTGATCCGCCCCTGAAATCAATAGCCACAAATCTGAAAACACCGGCGCCTATGAGGTGATGTGTTTTGTGAACTTATCGCCAAGTCATCGATCATTCTGGGAGCGATATTGAGAAACAATGACAACGATAATCACAGTTGACATCACATGGAGTTATATAACTTGATCCATAGAGCGAAGAACTGGCATTTAGGTTTAGAGATGGCATGCACTCGCCGATCGCACGAGACCGTCATCCCCATATTTACCAAAAGTAACGTATTTTCATTTCCATATTTATACGGATCCCAATATTAGCGCTCGCAGTAGTCTTCTTGAACAAATCGGTCATATCTGTTGTTTCATACAGCCGTGAGTTGATGTATATTATTTATAGGAAAGAACTTGACCCCAAAAAAAAGGAAAGAAGAAAATGCATGGGTACCGGGAGTAGGTTAACCCTTTACATACTGGACCAGACATAGCTACTGCTCTTAATTTTAAGGCATCTCCGGTTGCCTAAATCACATATA
Organism: Lepetodrilus fucensis; assembly: GCA_032361325.1. Classification (NCBI taxonomy): domain Eukaryota; kingdom Metazoa; phylum Mollusca; class Gastropoda; order Lepetellida; family Lepetodrilidae; genus Lepetodrilus; species Lepetodrilus fucensis. The sequence continues at coordinate 597 of JAUTBV010111439.1, forward strand.
GAGTTAAATAATCTGATGGACTGGCTCAATAGAAATAGAAATCTAGAAACGTAGAAATAGAAGCTAATCTCTCGTCTCACTGATTTGAACTTAATTTGTTTCTAAAGTTTTGATTTTGATTAGGGATTGTTCATCCTTGTTTCACTCTGGAGAGTGTGTATTTTATAGTAAGCTTTATTATATATAGAGAGAGAATACTTGCTGTAGAGCAGCGGAATTTGATTCCGTATTGATATACAACAGTTGGAGGTATAATGGTTTACTATAGTTCCAAATACTTTAAAATATCATAAATTTAGAACACATTCGATCTAATGGACAGTTTTATGCTCATGTTACATGCTACAAAATGGATGATGTTAGTTACCTCGTCCATTACATATTGCAGAGCCAGAGCAGTCAGGTCAGAAATATATCTCATTGCACTATATAACACTAACAAACTCACGACGGGCGTCTAAGCATTGTGTATGAGGATTTCTCGTGTTTTAATTTAGCCATTTGTTTTGTTGGCTTTTTCTTATTAATCGAATTCATTTTAATAATACTATTGATCGTATAGCGAGCAGTTTGGTATCTTGCATAGGGTTACACAGTACACTTCTCTATTAATATCAGTTATTACATTTATTACATATAACATACTCGCAGGTTCTTTTGTAATATTTATTACAAATGCGCACAGCAGCTCGTGTATATTTTGTTTATTAAGTTATGCCATGGGGTAACTTGAAACTAGTACACCAAAATTCTAGATGTGTGCCCCCGCTGCGTTTTCACCGCAACGGATAGCTTCTTATAGTCGTGATATTAGTGAAAGATTCTAGAAAGCGACTTTAAACCCCAATTTAAACAAATAAAATTAAAAATTAAAACAACAACACTGAACTAGTCATTAGGTTTGTTAACATATTTGGAAGTTTGTACACGAGTGTTATAATACTACAACTAATGTGCGTGTTTATATTGCGCCAAATCAGTTCTCAAAAGCTTACTGGAACTCCTTTCACCTTCTCAATTACATGGGGAGTATACAACCCAAGCTGCCAGTTAAGGCGGTAGAATGTTATATGCACGCATAATAATATACTATAGTATAATAGACAAAATAGAAGCATACATAATTATGGAATTTTAATATGTTAGTACCCGGATGCCAAATCTGATAGAAATTATTAATAATAGTAGGCATATATGCACTAAAATAATATCAAAACAACACGTATTTGCTTATAGCCATAAAATGCATGCATGCATTCGTGAACTATATTTCCTTGCGTGTATAGAATTTAAAAAATAGTCCTTGTTTTTTACACGACATAATCACCAAAGTGCAGGAATAAAAATCATGCGTTATTGTTTTCTTAATTGATGCTACAGATCACACACTCTGTATCTTTCTATCACTTCAATCTATTTGCGCATGTGGGTGAAATATTCTGTGATATAATGTAACAATGCAATCAATAAACCACTCACCTAGGAATTAATCTCATATTCATTACCGAACGCAACCTTTGAATAAATACGGGATGACATTCAATATGTACTTTCTCAGATACACTTTCGATGTTTCAACGAATTAATTTACGAATGGGGAAAAGTAGTCGCGAGAAATCGGCTTCATCATCATCATGAGCAGATGCAATCGTAGATACTAGTATATACTTCGCGATAAGTATATCTAAGAATATCGCTCGGGCGATCTGAATGGAGCAGATGGTATCAGTGACAATGTTACGTTACTAAAAACACAATTTGATCTCTTCCTCTTACCGAGTTTCACTTTGATGAGTGAAAAGAAACCCACCTCCTATTCCATTTTTCTTGACATTTATTCATGATCATCGAATTATAAATCGATGTTTCTCGTTTCATTTCTGCGATACATTGTCCAAGATGACAGATACACGATTAGGATGCCTTCTGGAATTAAAAAAACCCCAACGTCTTCAGATAATGTCCAGCAGGGCCCCATTCTAGAAAACTATCCTAGAAATAACGCCTACATACTAGAGATACTAACAGTGTGATACCATTTTTACTAAACGAGTGAATGGTTTTGGTATCTGACAAGCGAAAAAGGAAGCGAAATGGTATCTTATTTATTACACTAAAATCCCGACATCCATTCTATCATCTAATACATTAATTGCAGTTTGTTGGTCATCAGTTTAGACTATAAAGAAACACGCCCATATGATATATACGTACTAGTATAATTTGTATTGTAAGTAAAAGGTTTCAGCCGCTTGATATCCTTTACATGCATATTCACATGTAAATAAGCCCTTGGAATCAAAAGAAATACGACTTTTTGACTCATCAAGGAAAGATAAATTCAAACTTTTTATAACTAAATTTAAGTTGTGCTCGTGCTTATCAAGTCTACTGAAACTGTAAACTGAGGCACAACTCTGGTCATCCTTGAAAACCCAGGCCATTCGACTACACTAACCTCCGTCAAGGTTAGTGTAGTCATAATGGCCTGTGTTTTCGAGGATGAACTCTGGTACGCTATGCCCGTTCTGTGGAACCGCGAACAAAGTCAAAGCAGTCTATCTGTAGGCGTATGTTCAGTGATGAAGATAGTTCTGGGTCCTACGAGGCCGCTATGGTCTCCTAGTGGGTCATGAAAGGGATTAGTTATTAGTAAAAAGTGCTATATCCAGGAATACCATCAGTCTGTATAGAAGTATAGCGATATTGGGCATATAGGCATACTACAATTAGAATGCTGCAGATACGTGTGCAGCTTGTGATCCAAGCTCAATTAGATAGTGAGAATAGCATACGTTGTATACTCTTTATAAAATAGTTAATCTTCATTGTAGTTCTGTATACATTGACAGGCGCTTCTGGAAATGTTTTAGTTTATGGTGAGACTTCCGAAGTATCATACTAGAAGATACTATTAGAACGAAACATCCGTAGCCGAAATGTCTAGGTCACCCATAAGACAAAATGTTCGGACCGTAAACGTTCGTAACGTGTAAAGACCAAACACCATGGTCGAAATGTTCAACGAAAACATGTCCTGGGCATCGTTTCTCGAAGTTCTCACCATATCCACTATGAAACCATAGCGCTCTTGTAATTAGTGCAATGTCCCCATGTATTAGAGATCACTGCGAGAGTACTTATGGTTTCGTAGTAGGCTTAGATACGACAACTCCGATAAAAACGATACCCTGGACGTTTCGTCCAAAGACAAAATGTCCTGGCCGAAACGTCGTACAATCATTCACATCACAGTTCCACCACAAGTTCCAGTGCGAGGACAAGGCAGATATATGGGCCACGAGAGAGCGATGCCACGGGAAGCAACCACGCAATGTGAGGAACCCCGGAACAAATTGTCTCGCCAACATTCAAACGACTCATATTTGTTCCTTGTCATCTGAACAGCGGCATTCCATACATCCAGTCTCCAGACAACACACAACGGTAATTTAGAATATTGGAAATGATCATGGCGAGATTAATTTTGACCAGGACGTGAAACTGCTTACAGCAAATATATCTGGGGCATAGGGTATCAATAAAGCTTGTTTGATGGATAGCTACTACCTTTGTTGGTTTCGTTGGAGATTGGCTCAACCCCTTGGTCAAAGGCGGGAGCGCTCAATCGGACGTTTCATGCAGAAACATTGGCGGAGGGACCTATTCAGCGAATCTTATCTTATCGACAGGGTTGGATGTCCGTATAGATTGGGGCGACCTTCCGGGCACGGGTTTGACATGTGAAATGGACGAATGAGACACCATATTAGATATATCGGGGCTCATTTCAACAAATATGTATTAAGATAACATAGTGAAGTAAACCAAAATGCCCGTGAAGACAAGATTATTCTTAAATATGTTATGGCGTTCACAACAAGTATAGAAATAGCTTTCATTAATTGGAATTGAATGAAGTCATTGTGGCTTATCCCAGTAACGGTGTGGACGAACACAGATGATGTGGAAGATTGTCAAGCATTGAAAGTGCAGATTGTAAACGTTCACATTGCTGAGCTTGGAGAAGAAGACAAGGAGATATATAGGGTTCTTGCATTTCAGTGTCAGCAGCTAGACCCTCCTACACTAGAGGAATGGTCAATGATGTAAGTGGTTGAAATAATTCCTGACAAAATAAGCCTGCCCCAAAATAACCAAACACACATACGCACGCACATACATACACACACACGCGCGCGCACGCACACACACACACACAAAACAAACCCATACATATACAATATACATATATAATACTCACACGCACACATACATAAGCAACTGCGTACAGAGAGCGAGAGAGTGGGAGATAATGAGAGAGAGAGCGAGAGTGAGATAGAGGGAGAGAATGAGATAGAGGGAGATAATGAGAGAGGGAGATAATGAGAGAGGGAGAGAATGAGAGAGCGAGAGAGTGATCCACATATACAAGAAAATACAAAGCATTGCTCTGTGCTGATGAATCTACATGTCTGTGTTGCAAGTCCGCCAACAGACGCAATGATCAATATAACGTTTGAATATCGACAAGATTTCAAACACTGATAGTAAATGGAAAGCTGCAGTTGGACAAGGGTTTGGCAGCGTCTATATTTACGTTTTAAGAGTGGCACATTTTTGTAGCTCGCCCTGGTAATCTCCATATTTATACAGCGGCCCCGGGCTGGAACACGCGGACATGTCTAATTGCTTGGAATCAAGGTCGCAATTTTCCAATGCCTACAAATGTTAAATTACTCCATGTTTGGCCGTGTTTGTTGTAGGTCTATGCCGGACACTGCCCCTGGAGAGAATTACTCTTTTCCATTTATTTCTGACATTGGCGTGCACCCATTTCATTCGGATTCACAATAGACACGTCTGCCGTCAAAGAGCTGCTCGTTGTGCCTCTTAGTTGGACGTAACTCTGACATCACGTAATCCTAACATACATACATGGAGGTATACTGTATAGGATTAAGCTGTCATTGAACGTAGTCTATGCATATTTCGTGTCTAGATCGTTTTATCCACTATCCACCATGCCAGCATTTCCTACTTGGTTATTACATTAGACACGGTTAGACGGTTGAGAGGCCACACGCATCTAACAGTCTATGAGTTCTTTTAAATAACCAAGTAGGATATTCTGATATGATGGTAAGTTTTAAGCACATGATAGTAACCCAAACTATGTATGTGATGGCTTTCATCCATGATATACAATGAAAGCCAAACCAATATCTCCGTCAGTATACTTTCATGAAATAATAAAGAAATAGCATTCATGTATTCACGACAGATCTAGAAGCAATAGAAGGTTTTTTCAACCCACTAAGGAACCAATATTGATAGTCTGTGGCTCGTTTGACAGATCTCGTAGGTTTGGGGAATTTTTGATAGGTGTGTATCTGGATACTCTCAGTCTGCGTCTGTCCGTAGTTCGTCCTTTCTAGACCCCTCCTTTGATCAGCTGCAATTAAATAATGTGAATGTCGAACGAGATCGCGGCCTATTCATTAGGTGTCTATTAGGCCTATTCATTAATTAATAGCGGGAATCAGCCATTTAATGAAAAGGAAAATGTTATGCTAAAATGAACAAAGAGTGAGCATCAATTATATTTTATGTTAAATTTAATTATTGTACTATATTATATTAGCCTTATAATTCACAAGACTCACAATTTACATGACGTTTTTTTAACAAAATTCTGAGTTGAGTATGAAATCGTACTCAGAAAGGTTTCGTAATCTCGGGGCCAGGTCCAGAGATTGCGAAACCTTTGAGTACGATTTCACGCTCTTGAAAGAGCAAATTGTATAAGAGTATTTCTGAACAAAATCTGAGTTGAGCATGACTTTGTAGCCTAGTAAAAATCGGTTTCCTAATCTCGGAGCCACATCTTTCCTACAGTAGGGCTATGCTGGTATTAGTAATAAACATACGTAACAGTTTATATATAACATAATCTCAAGTATGTATACTTATGCCTAGGCCAGGAATCTAAAGATTTAGATTTCTATCGCATCATAAGATGCATTTCGAAATATCATATACATGTACAGGTAATACACTATACAGTATGACGTCCGTGCCATCATAGATTATAGTCCCTTATAATCTATGGTGCCATCAACTACGTCTATATACAGTGTAGCATGCACTGCTTCCAGTTGAAGTATTTGCTTACCAGAGCAAAGTTTATTTTGACCACTGAATAATAAAAGTTTAGTGCAAAATATGTAATATCAGAGGTGCCAAGTTGAAATGAGTGTGATGAGGGAGATCTCCCTACTACAGTATGTGAACAAAGGGAGAAATACCTGCAAGTCGCATGCACCCCGGAAATGTGTATAGCTGAGACTGCCAAATACGTGATTTCCTGTCCTTTTTGGTCATATTTATCACCTATAACTCTTCGAAAGTGAACTATATTTTTAATTAAAATATTTTTATTTTACTTTCATGTGTGGATATATAAATATACGAAAAATACGTGTAAAAACTAATAAACAAGATAAAACGATTATTTTGCGGGAGATCGCAAATCAAAAGCGAGAAATCGGGAGATTGGTTTATTTTGCTGTATTTTCGGGAGATCTCCCGATAAATCTGGAGACTTGGCACCTCTGCAATATCAAAATACTACTGAAATTATATCATTTAGAGTGTTTGTACGAGAGAAATGTATGTGTAGACTTACATTTTCAAGCTTCGCGATGACATGAGTTCTAACTTGCTAAATTAATGTTTAAAAGTCTGCATTTTTATGTGTATACTACTGAAACTCCAGACTTTACCGAAACGCTGTAAATATGACGTGCCAAGTAGTAATTGAAAACGCTTTCAAGTGGCCTGCATGTATTAAATATGTCGCCATTTTCATATTTTGTTTTCTCAAAGCAAGGAATCGAAGCACGTCCAGCTTCAAAGAACACGTTTACAATTTTCATAGCAATTTTATGTGCGCGTTCGTAATCCTTTACGATATATAACATTATTAAATTTTACATTCCCCTCGGGGATCCCCAAATAAACATTTGTGGTTCGAACTAATTATATTATAACAGACAAGAGGATTCATTCATCTGGTACCGGGAACGCGCGTGTCAACCAACATTTAGATTAATATGTCCTGGAGTTTTCATCAGTGCGCACGAATCGTTCTTTACTTTATTATTAGGCTAATATTATAGGGGTGTGCTCGGACAAAGATATTATTAACTGCTGAGGAATACCAAGACTGTTGTGGATGAATGAATTATTGTTTTACGTCACAGCGGGAATCTTTCACCCATAGGGACTGTTGTGGAATCTTCCACCATTACACTGCTGTAGAATACCATAAATGTTGGGGAATCCTATAACTGTTGTGGAATCTTCAATCATTACTGCTGTGAAATATCCCATAACCGTTGTGGAATCCCACTTTCAAGAGCTAAAGGTATCGAATAAGAAGCTTTCAACTTATATTAGTGACACTCACGTGGTTGCAAATATTAGGCCTATCTTTGCGTTCCGGGTGCTCAGTTTCCATATCTACAAAGTTATTTTTAGTATGTGGATTTATTTTTAAATAGGAAATAAAATGAATGAATGGAAAATGTCTACAGTGAATTATATAGCTATATGTACAAGTAAGACATTATTTTAAATTGCTTTGAACCTCTCCATAATCATTATCCGCTTCAAGTTGCCATGCAAGACAGTGCGATAGGGAGATATTTTGAATAGGAGTATTTGGGTGAGAACAAAATGTGACACAGACTAATACAATACAAATATAATACTGTAAGCTAACAATGAGTGGCATCAACATTTATTAGCTGGTTTTACGTTATTGCTACTCTGTGGTGCAACAATGTTTACCTCGGTTACCGCGTTATTCAAGGGTTGACGAGTACAATCAAGGCTGTGAGGCGAAAATTCTGTATATTCTACGGGCGCTTCGCTCATTATCGACAATTATTTAGAGTAATGTAAACAGCTGGTAAAGGATGAGAAAAACAAGATCAATAAAACAGCCGATAATATGTAATTAATTTAACTATGAGCACGTGTGGGTATGGTAGAACGGTACATCATGTTTATAAGTCAATGTGTATCACAACACTTTCGCCTGACGGCCTTGATTGTACTCGTCATGCCTTGTTGAACAACGTGGTAACCGAGGTAAACATTGTTGCACCACAGAGTAGCAATAATGTAAAAACAGCTAATAATTGTTGATGCCACTCATATTGCACCAAAGCCAAGACTATTGCTATATGTGTGTATCGTCTCACAACTATATCAGCAACAAGTAATCACCTGCATCTTTATACACGGAGTAACAAGTGAAGAGAAAACAGCTGTGAACATTTTGTAGTAGATCTTATAACTGTTGGTATATAGATCTTCTAAGTGGTTATATTTTCCATTACTATTTTATAAACAGTACATTTTGATACTATCCAACATTGAAAATGACAGACATCAAAGTTGATTCAACTGATGCTTCTGGTAGAATAGTTGTCAAGGAAGTATTATGGAAACACGCCTCGCAGGAGTGGGTGGAACACAGACTATCCAAGAGACTGTGTTATCTGCTGAGGTACGGCGCTTTGAAGGAAGGGCTTCATGTCGACAGTGCAGGTCAGTTCATTGTCTTAGAGCGTATTCCTTTCAAACACTCGATCAACCCTAGGGTGATGAAATTAGACAATGACCAAACACTCATGATGATACGAGTACCCTCATTGGTTAATTTCATCACGCGAGCGTCACCCTAGGGTAGGTCGAGTGTTGAATCTAATAGTCGTAATTTTTGTCAGACTATTTACAATTCACAACATCTGCTTTTTCAGTCCACTAGCTCGCGATTCCTCTAGCCTACCCTGCTGACCATATGACCATAAGATACTTTTTTTTTATGTGTACGGTTGACGATACGCCCCCCAAATACCCCCTTAAATTCAAACATTGTTATTAATTAGTATGGATTTGATTTTTATTTACAATAAACTTCTAAAAAATTATACATTACAGAGCTTATTAATGATAACCACAACACCTCTCTTTATATTATTATTATTATTATTATTATTATGCTTCAAGTTGTACAATCATCCATACATGATTCATGAAATCTTAGGGTTCGTGAGCCTGCGAGAACTCCTGACAGTGCCGTTGCTCAAAGGTCACAGTGAGGAGGAAGTCATGGACGAACTCTTGAATAGTCTTTCTGGTCGCGGGATGAAAAGGTTTGAAGTCAAAAGTGACAACGAGAAGACATTTGTCAGAGCAGTGTACGCTCGGCGTATGGAGAAGGTAGCCATTTTTTTAGCACTGTCATTATCAAGTAAATTGGCCGTGATGTAGCGCAGTGGTAGAATGTTGGTCTTGGGGAACCAAAGGTTCCAGGTTCAAATCCCGGTCCTGGGGCCCGGCATCAATGTTCGCGAAAGTTACAGTCTTGTCAGTACCAGCCGGTGCTCGCGGGTCTACTGCAACATTCAGTACTACAAATGTTGCGGGTTTCCTCCTGCCCTAAACTGACAAGTCGTGATATTAGTAGGGACTATAAAGAAGATAAATTAGATATCATTGGATGTGCTCAAGATCAATATTGAACATCTGAGAATTTACTCAAGAACATCTGAGAATTTACTGTAAATAGAAATAATGTTATCCAAATATTTCCTGTAAATATATATTGAGATACCAGTGACTATAAAACAATTCACTGGGAACACCATTTTCGTATCCAGCACATCAGTTTTGCTAAATCAATGATTTTCCACATTACTTTTCAGAACCCATGTCACGAAGACTCAAAAGTATCAACATTATTTGAGTCCTGTATTCAGGTAATCATGTCTAATTTAGACAATTACGACCTGGAAGAATTTCCCGACGAGTTTATCATCAAGTGAGTAACACATCTACATCTGTCCATCCCTTATATGACCAGCATTTAAATATTGAATATAGTTAAACATGTATTAGAAGTGTCACATAACAATTATCAATATCTATTTAATTCTTCAACAATAAATATTTGTATCATTAAACAATATAACAAAAAAATAATAATTCATATACATGTAATTTCTCCATGCTGAAGGCAACCAGAGATGGCCTAAAGAGCAGTGAGCATGCCTAATACTCACTGCTCTTTAGTATTAGGCATGCTCACTGCTTTTTAGTACAGTAAGGAGATGGGTAATGATATTGATAACAAAAAGTGAAGTCCGTACTGTTTTCCAACTGATTGTACATATTATTACCGGTACCGTTCTCAGCACTATGATACATCGTCTGAAGCGAGGGAAGAAACTGAACACCAAGGCCCTCCAAACTCTACTGGTGAGTACCCTGGAACATCTCGATCTGGAGGGACTGTACCTGACTAACAAAATCTTGAGGACGATGTGGACCAAGTGTCCTCGCTTGAAGTCGCTTTGTCTGAAGGACTGTGGCTACATCGTGACCGACAATATACTGGTGCAGATTGTGAAGGTAAGACTGAATGGGATAGATAGGGCAGCAAATAGTGCATTAGACGACTTATATAGGGCCGAGTTTGAATCTTTGTCTAGTGAACAGTTTCACATCCTTGGAACATATGGAATTTGTGTGTGTGTGTGTGTTTGTGTGTGTGTATGTCCATGTTGAACATACAATTTTTCTGATATATTATTCATGTATGCATTTTGACAACACATTTTGAGAGTGTTTGAAATCAGTGCCCTCTTCCTAACAACTGGAAATCCCATTTATTCTATCATAAAACAGTTTATAATTTCTACCATTCCAAACCTAAATGAAACAGTGAAACAGTGATTGTACCTTCTTTTTTGGTAAAAGTAATATTCATTGAAGTATATCTGTAATCAAATGAAACATATCTTTCAAGATCTGTCAATATTTCATCATTCAGGGAGCCTATTCTCGAAACATTCTTACAATCGTACTATGATTGTACGACAATCTTAAAACAATTCATATAGTATGGTTATGAACTGTTCTTAGGCTAAGAAGTTCATAAGAACGTTTCAAGAATAGGCCCCCAGAACCTCATGCCAGGTGCATTTCTCTACATAAACAAACTTATGAATTTTAAATTATTGGTGTTTCCAGACGAACTTATGAATTTTACTGTTGTTGGCATTTCCAGAAGCTGCCCGAGCTGTCGTCACTGAATTTGTGCAACTGTCAGTACGTGACAGACATCGGTCTCCGGTCCATTCAGAAACACTGCAAGAACCTTGTGAACCTCAACATATCCGGCATCCGCACAGTGACCGAGGCGGGTGTCATCAACCTGATAATGAACTCTCCAGATCTCCAGCAAGTAGACATGTACAATATGCGCATGTTGCCAGAGAGTAGACAGACGTTAGCGGAAATCACGGAAGTGAGAAACCTTACAGTGGTTCTACGAGGTTTTGACAATGGCGACGTATCACCATGAATCTTTTGATCCAAGTATATGAAACTGTCGTCGAGTATTGGAAACCCAACGCCCCACTCAGGTATCACAGGAAAAGATGTGTAGCATATCATAGGAAAAGTAACTGCTGCGTGTAACCATGGATCATATAATTATCCGACTGCTTGTATGATGCTGACAAATCTCCCACAGCGGAACATCTGAATCTCAGGACTGGGTTTGGAGACTGGCAGCAGTGTGTTGTAGAAATAGCTGCAGTATTCTCCTAGCTCTCAATGTACTATATAACCATGCACTTGTGATAGTCATCAAAGGATGGCAACGATTGGTGGACCCCGTTTAACCAACCAGTATCAAGCATGTATAATGATAATGACAAAGTCAGTTGACAGTAACGTTTATGCAAATTAATACAATAAAATAAGAAGCATGTTTATGCAGCACTAATCTGCCACTAGCTGCTGTGAAATTCCATTTAATTTCATACATATTGTGATTTAACCAAGACGTGCACTGTCCCGACAAGTCTGGTGGAATGGTTGACTTGGGCAGCAACTATGGAGGCACATAAAATCATTTATCCAAAATATGCGTCGATTTGATTGGTTGAGAGGAGTCCTGTGAAAAGTGTTACACCCCGCTTTGCCTACACATAAGAGTTATGACCTCATAATAAGACATAAATGATTGTGACATCATTGCAAACTCTACGTTAGAAAGACATTTCAGCATGAATATCCACAAATCCGGTAGGTTTATAGTGTATTACGATTTTGGATAAATTTGTTGCCAGCATGATTTCCGGGGTGTACAGGTTTTTACAAGCTGTACATTCCTGAATAATAATAAACAGAAAAATGTACATTCGTGAAAAATAATCAACAGATTTCCAATGGAAAAAAATGGCTGCTGTATTTTAAAACCCATTCAGTGAACTACTACTTGTAGAGAATGTATTGTAGTGCTGTGTATGCTAGTGCTATGTATTGTCGACTGAACGCAGCCCAGGTGTAGTCTGTACCCGGGTAGATATTCACAAGCAGCAGGCAGCACAGAGATGTAAGTATTCATGTTGTCGGCTGGCGTGTTGTAGGTGTGGATCGTGTCTGAGAGTAACTTCATGAAGAACAAGAGAAAGACAGGAGTGCTGTATCAGCGTGTGGGCATCAGTGAATCCAGTCCTTGTGGTACCAACTGGGAGGCCGTCATCGGGGTAAGAGGACAGCCTTCCTAAAATATTGGTTGTCAATAACCACTATGGATTCATATAATAGTTTCGAACACCTAAATTAATCACCATAAATAAATAAAAATAGACCCTAAAAATATGAACTTGTCAAGTTTTTTCAAATTGTAATTTTCTAATTCGAACTAATATTCTTTTTCATTTACCAATATACATGTATTTACAACCATATTTTATACATTAATTTGGTTATCCCTAATTATTCAAAAACTGATTATTAATTTTTAATTTTATCCATTCTATTTATCTACGTTGCAGTGTGGCTGGAAGCACGTGTCAGTCCGAGGGCAGCGTGAGCTGGTGGACGAGATGGGCGAGAATAAGAAGCCAGGGAGAGAAGAGTCTTACACAGCCATATTGAAGTCTCCATGACAGCATAGTCCATGTGAAGCAGCATTGATGACGAGAGACCTTTCCTTGAATGTGTGTGCGTGACTGGCAACTGATGTGACACACAAACTGATACTATGCTGAGTGTTTAGAATGTAAGTGGCTAGTCTGTTCGACTGGTGTGACACACAAACGGATACTATGCTGAGTGTTTAGAATGTAAGTGTCTAGTCTGTTCGACTGATGTGACACACAAATGGATACTATGCTGAGTGTTTAGAATGTAAGTGTCTAGTCTGTTCAACTGATGTGACACACAAACGGATACTATGCCGAGTGTTTAGAATCTAAATGTCTAATCTGTTCGACTGATGTGACACACAAACGGATACTATGCTGAGTGTTTAGAATCTAAATGTCTAATCTGTTCGACTGATGTGACACACAAACGGATACTATGCTGAATGTTTAGAATGTAAGTGTCCAGTCTGTTCGACTGATGTGACACACAAACGGATACTATGCTGAGTGTTTAGAATGTAAGTGTCTAGTCTGTTCAACTGATGTGACACAGAAACGGATACTATGCTGAGTGTTTAGAATCTAAATGTCTAATCTGTTCGACTGATGTGACACACAAACGGATACTAT
>JAUTBV010111450.1:0-14242 GCA_032361325.1 Lepetodrilus fucensis
TTGCATGTACTAAAACGATACACACGTGTATAGAATAGAAATAAAGGGAGGGGGGTGCGGGCGGAAATCATACCTTCGATTGTAATTACCGTTTTGGTAGAGAAATGAGAAAAATTACTTGGTCCCTATCCTCCACCTTTGCCGAAAATTCCACATGACACAGTAAACACAAAGCTTAGGACAGTTGATTTATCATTTTTACTGTTGTTGCAAACTTGTGTCCTGTGAAAAATCTCAAATTGATCTGCTGCAGCGGTAATTGTTATCCAGCTAAATTAGGTTTCCAAATAGGGATAGGAATTAAAACTTGCCTGGGCCATTTTCCCCAATGCCCCCTGAATATTACACTCCAGTTATTTCACCCATACAGGACTCCAGACTAACTTTTTGAGAACTTACTTGCCTGCAGAGCAAGTCTGTGCAAGTAACAATGGCACCAAAAGGTGCTAAATGTTAAAAAGTAAGTTGCCCTTAGTGCAATTTAACTTGCCCCTGTACGTGGGGCATATGTTAGTCCAGAGCCCTGCCGAACTTGTGCATATTTTTTTTTTATGACGGAACATTTTGCCTCCTATCAATTGCATATTGTGCACTACATTTCAACTGTATTGTTTTGGATCACAAAACATATAGCGTTTAACCGCAGCGACATTAAACTCTATATTCACTCACTCACTCACTCATTGGATCACAATGATGAAACTCATAATGACTGGGGTGTAATTACGCAATGTACAGTGGTCAAAATGACATGCAGCCATCCTAAGGGCTAGTAGGAATTCATATTTTTATGTAAGCATTTGTTATTTGTATCATTATTCGGGCTAGTAAGTTTTAATCATGTTTCCCTGCCTAACAAATAAATGAAAACATGACTGTCCAGTCGTATAGTGTGAACGGTTTAACATGACACAACTGGATGTCTACTAATGATATTGCTACATTATTTCACGCGATACATAAGTGAAAATGGTAGAAGTCAAAGGCGGGTATTTCAATTCTGGTTCTTTCGATTACAACAATGAAATATATGCATTTTGTGTCTCATTCAGTTCAGTCGCATCGTGTAGTTTGATGTCAATTGATGGCATGACCATTTGGTCAGATACAGCGGTGTCAACTGGACCGTCCAGTCCGGTTTGGTTGTCATATGATGAAGAGCAGGCTTAACATTTAAAATAATGCAACAAAAAGCAGGCTCCAAGGTTACAAAACCTTCATTTTTTAAATGATTTCAATATTTTGTTAATGAAGCAGGTTCAAGCCATAAATAATAATAATATTATATAATAAATTATTAATACATGTACATGAATTAATGTAGCACCAGATGTCCACCCTATAGAAAAGGAAAGGACAAGAGACAAAGATAGGAGAAGGTCAAGGTCCCCCAGACGTCGCCGATCTGGTAGTAGAGATAGGAAGGATCGGAAAGAGAGAGACCGTCGCAGGAGATCCAGGAGGTAACAATGAATGAAAGATTAAATAAACTCTCCCCCTGCTGCATTGGTCACAAATTACTCTTTTCTCCCTTCAGGATTGAGAGAGTTAAGAATGCTCGGCCATATATCTGGACATTAACTGACAATTGCCAAAGCAATTGCACAATTATCATCTTTGGTATATATATATATATATATATATATATATATATCTTTTCTTTTCTTTCTGTGATGTCTGTGGAAATACTCTTATAAAAAGAATCCTGTATTTCTTCCTGTAGTAAGTCGCCAAAGGAGAAAACGACGCGAAAGAGGAAGAAGCCCTACAAGTACTGGGACATCCCCCCTCCAGGCTTTGAACACATCACACCTATGCAGTACAAGGCCATGCAGGGTCAGTAGCTTTCTCACATCACTGTCATAGTAATACTCTTATGTATGTCTACCAGTCAAGGAGAGTAATATGTTATATATATACACTGGATTAAGTATATTCATCAATAAATTGTCAAATTAGTGCAACATTACTGCAGCTCAGATCGTCGCAAATTGGTGAAAGATTCCCACAGCGACATTAAACTCCATAATTCACTCACTCACTGCAGCTCAGAATTCCAAAATAACTTTTACATTGCTTTCAAGTAATGTTTATTATTGTCAGTAATCTTTATTGTTGTCAGCATGCTAGCTGTTAATTTATACTTACATATTGCGTGTGCACTTGAAAATATACTGTAACACAATTGAAAATACATAATCGCTGATGCTGAGTAAACTTGGTAAATCCACTTTTCATTGGACAAGGCTTCCTTCAGTTCATATCTCTGTAATAAGTGTATTTCCACTTTACTATTAGTATTATTTTCTTGTTCTACAGGAACCGTTCCAGGAGTTCCAGGTATGTATTAATATATTATATCAACGTTACCTTATTGAAAATAGTCTATCATTGTTTTCGTACTGTTTAATACCATATTAATAAAGAATATTCTATCAATTATATATTAATGAAAGTATTCTATAACAACAGTGTCTGCCAACTATGTTAATGAAAGTATTCTAGCAACAATGTCATGGTTATTATTAATACTATCTAGGTGGCTAGTGTTGTCTGGCTTTCTCGCTGTATTGCTATTTATTTGGATATTTGTCTTTGCAGTTGCTGCACTTCCTAAGCTGGAGCCACCAATGGGGGGGGACCCGTTCCAACAATGTAAGCAAGTTTTTCTTTACACCACATTTTCATACATTTCCGTATCGGTGATCAGGAACATCCCATGTTACTTTTAGTATATACTGTATATTTCTTTTCCCAACAACTGTTGCTTTTGTAGTGAGTAAGTTCATTTTGAGGTGGTAAGCATGGTATTCAGAGCATCTAATATTATTTGATATTTTTAGACAAATACCATTTGGTTTGTTTCCTAATCAGAACTTGTAAGCTATTCTGTAGTGTATTGGAAGGTGGTGAAGCTTCGTCATCTGTAGTTCACTGTAAGCACTAAGCAGTGTTCCAATTAATAGGGGGTCCAGGATCCTTTGAAAATCTGCAATGTTAAATCTGTGTGACCCCCTGAAAAGTACAGATTTTACCACCATTAACAATAGCCCTATGGAGAATGACCCCCTTGTTATTTTCTTTATTTCGAACACTGGTAAGTGAATATGACCTTGTTCTTTCAGCGAGCACAATATCGCCGTCAGTGGGGTCACAGGCGGCCCCAGCAGCCGGCGCCAACCTGACCAATACCACGGTACCGTTTGCCGGCAGTGCTATCAGCAGACAGGCACGGCGACTGTATGTTGGCAACATCCCCTTCGGCGTCACAGAGGTAAGTACCGACCATTACTTTATATTCAGAGTCACTGTTCAGCATTGCTGAGCATACCAATCACAGCTTTATCTTTCACTGTATTGTTTTTCCTCATGGCATGAACAGATGGAGCTGCTTTACTTTTAGGTACATTATTTTTTGTGTGTGTAGCCGGGTGTGATATAAGATGCTCCTACTGGTCTCGGCCAGAGGGGATACCCCACCCCTTTGGCTCATTCGGTAGAGCGTTGAACTCACAATCCAGCAACTCGGGTTCGAATCCCAGGGTGATCAGCATGATTCCCTGTTTCATGTGCATTTATCATCTTACTCTGGTAAATCTTCTAAGACTGTTGAGAGCAAGCACAAGGTGGCCATTGCCTGTGGACATGTAAGCTGACTGTTAACTCACACATGTTTGTGTTTCAGGAAGCCATGATGGATTTCTTCAACCATCAGATGAAGCTGACGGGTCTGGCCCAGGCCGATGGAAACCCTGTCATTGCCGTACAGATCAACCTGGACAAGAACTTTGCTTTCTTGGAAGTGAGTTACTTTGTACCCTGCAATACAGAACCTCTGTTCTTTGTATTGTATCTCCAACACTAAGTACGAATCATGTGATCTATTTGATCTGTAATAATGTATTCCATAATGCATTTCTCTCTTACAACCATTAAAAAAATATGTTTTCAAGTCACATTGAGCACAAATTCACTTATTCGCCCAACTCGCTCACCTTTCACTCACCACTCATTTGACTTATTTCTCTATTCTGTTCACTAGTTCCGGTCAGTGGATGAGACGACGCAGGCCATGGCATTCGACGGCATCAACTTCCAAGGACAGTCACTGAAGATCCGACGTCCCCGAGATTACCAACCGCTGCCTGGAATGGCGGAAACGCCCTCTGTGGCCGTGCCAGGTACTATCCACACTCCACACTCGCCATAAATGTTCACTCTTGGAAATACCAGACATGGCAATTTTCTGCTGAGCCATGGAATTCCGTTGATTTATTTGTCCAGAAGTTAATTTATTTGCCCTGGATATGGTTTGGGGCTTGTTTTCCGCTGGAATCACAAATGTCTTTTGCCATGCCTGAAATATGATGATCATTAATATGTTATTAAGATATCCAGCACACACACACACACACACACACACACACACATACACACATACACACATACACACATACACACATACACACATACACACATACACACATACACACACATACACACATACACACATACACACATACACACACACACACACACATACACACATACACACATACACACAGACACACACGTTTCATTATTCCAACATCAGGTCATATATACTAGGTATGGCGATTGTCACCACAAGTTATTTACTGTCCCTTTTGCAACTGACCTTAATATGCGAGTGTCTTGTATGTGACGGCTATTGTATGCACAGGAAGTGGATAATGTGTAAAGAAAGGGAACCATTCAATGTGTCTGCGAAATAAATTCCTAACCAGAGTTGTTGCAGCATTCTATGTCTGACCTACTTAATGTTTGATATCAATGAGGATCGGAAATGATCATGAATGTCGTCACCACGTTTTATCAACGCACTAGTATTCCATATAGCACGGTAAACACAAGCACTAGTATTCCATTGCGTTAGGTGACCTATACATATGTCATTCAATGCTAGTAAATACATCTCTTGTATCACCACAAAGCTAGAAGAAAGCTGGACGAGATTGTAAACTCACAATATCGATGCACTATCACGCGACTTTTTGTAGTTTATACTCCAGCTCCATTATATCTGGAAAAGGAAGTACTGTCAGAGTTTGATGGATAATGTTTGTCTATTACGTCTATTTGCACTAACCTCAGAGACACTTCATAAATGTCATCCGTAATCAGTTACAAGCTCAGACTTGACGGTACTACTGAGGTTATTTACATATTATAATTGTAGTGCGCTGCTTCATGAGAACATTTCAATATACAGCTATAGTACAGTGTAGTGTGCATGTTCTTCCGAATGATATATCGTGGACTATTGAACTAAACAGTCTCTTCTGATAATACTTCCGAAGATCTGTATGCGACTATGACTGCTTCACGAAGTAATATGATGCATCCATAAAATATTCTCAGACAGACACACACAAACACACACACAGACACGCGCGCACACACACACACACACAACACCTCACACACACAGACACCCAGACAGACACACAATCACACACACAGACACATACAGACACACACACACACTCACACACACACACATACACTCACACACACACACACACACACACACACACACACACACACACACACACATACAAATACACCCACACACACACACTGTATTTCCGCTGGTCTTTATCGCTCTTTGGTTTATAGGATATGTTGCGGTCAACGATGGAGCAGGCCTACCGAACATCCGAATATGTTACTCATATGATACGAAGTCAATTGGGGATGTTTCAATAGTTCATTGAGAACTACAACGACAAGAAACAATAGGGGATATTCAGTCTGAACTTGGCATGGACTTGAATGAACTCTATGCTGTCCTCTGTTATAGGTCATCAAATACGCTCCACCTGAACATAGCAGAGAAGTGTTCGAAATTTAATAATAAAGTTATACGCAATCTCTCTCTCGTACATTAACTAGTACATTAACTAGTATTTTATGATTTATGTATTATAGTAGTGTTGTTCTGGAACAGTATGTGCGTTATTTCTATCGTGATCAGCATCAATGCCCGTGTGGTTGCTTTCATTCATTATACGAACGCTTCACACTTTGCAAATTTGTTAGTGGAGGGAATCACGATACATGACTAAAGAGCGAAATTAGATAAAGACATACCTTGAAAACGAATTGATTGAATAATAACATCATTTTTAGTATTTGCTAACAAACAGTAGACCCTATTTTAATACTTTGTGATCATATTGGGATATTAGACTTAGTTTAAATATTAATTGATAGTGCATGACTGCATGTACAGTTTCGTAGGGTATTGTTCGCGAATGGACATAACCTTGTAGTGTTTGTGTTGCTGCCTCTACATTGCAAATAGCCGAACATAATAGTTTCATTTCATACTAAATACAATGAATTCGAGCATTTAAAAACTTTAATTCAAATTATGTATACTAAATACATACATGTATAGTATTAATTGTTCATTTTGTTTTATGAACGTATTTCTGAATATTCAATAAATGACAGCGCCTATTAAATAATAGTCATAGTTTAAAATAAAGTAACATCAAAACTATCTTATAAATCGACGTTTCGTCTGTCAATTACAGACATTATCAAGATATTTATTTTCTACAAGTAAACCCTTTGGATAATAGTTATACCAATACATGCAAGGCTTTGGTGATACTATCTATAAGTGTTAAGAACTCTAGTATACGTTCAAATCTGCAGGGTTACATCTGTCCTCTTTGCTAGTATGTATTTGTTAAAACAAATACCATAGTTAAGGTAGATGACTACACAACAATTTCAACGTGTGTACAAGTCGTTCTCTGTGCTCAGGCTATTCTACCTACTGTGCGTGTATACCAACGTCCCTACACTGTGGTTGGAGTATAAGCCGTAAACGTGAAACTTATTAGTAGCTTCCGGAGCAAGTAAACATAACAATACACCGCAGTAATACGTATCTCCTAGTTAGCTTACTTCCAGCTAGTCAATCAAATCTGGCAGACGTGTGATAGAAACAAGCAGACGCAGTACTATACTACTGTTCAGTCGGTCGGGTAGTAGCGCGTGCAGTATATACAAAACGTCACTTCCGTTCTGTGGCTAGCAGACGGTATTTTGCCCTAGAAATCTTCACTGGAGTGCTAGGGGGACTATTTCGTGCTTCTCGCGTTTAGTTTTAGTCTGTTTTAAGTTAAATTCTTGGCACAATGACAAGTAACCAAAACTTCAATGGTCCAACTTTAGTTCAACTTGGTCGAAGTCATTCTCAAGAAGATTCTAATGTTGTTATCCGGTTAAGAAGAAACACTACGAGTCAACCATGGGGATTTCGCATGTTAGGAGGGCGAGATCATGGAACTTGTTTATATATACAGAAGGTATGTACTGGTGTTTCTAACATATCTATTATATGACAGTAATGTTCTAATGTACTTAATTTACAACTGTCAAATATATAAAGACATGTTCATATTTACCTGCTTCTGGTCAAGGAGTTGTTTACATATACCTTGATACGTAAAATTGCTATTACTTTACGAGTTGACGTAGAAACCTTTACCAATAATCATATTATAAAACGTATTGATAAAAAAGGCCAAAAAGAAGTATATGGTTGGGCTTGCGTGCATTTGCAATTGCATAAACGAATGAATACTATATCAAATGAATGTAGCGAGTATATAGGGTTTGGACAAAATCAAGGTCATGTTTTATATTCGTAGAAAATTGTATCGTATCAAACAAATTCGCGAGAAGAGGTAATATGCTATATAATTTAATTAAGCATAGAGAAGATGAATAAACATACCGATGGATAAGACACACATGCTCGCTTTATGCCACTGAAGATATGCTGTAAATGAATTCACCTTTGATGCATGGCCTTGTTTTAACTAGGCGAACATGGCTTGTACACATAGACATTGCCTATCTTTAATACCTCTAACGTTACTAAATGTTTGCAAGATAAGCTTAATGAACTGTCCCGTTGATGGATTAACATGTTCTACTGCAATACAGTCTTAATAGGCTATATCCTGCTACATTGTGCAGTGTTAAAGTTTATGTGTGAATGGTAATACACCACAAACCTGATAACGAAAACGTATTATAATTATAATGCTACTAGTGTACATTTGTAGACCTGCATCATCATCTCCTGGGATAATTAGTTATGACTGGCTGAGTATATCCTTTTGCTTTGAAGTCAAGTCAAGTCATCTTTATTCTCCACAAGAGATACATACATATGTACTATTTAATAGTATTTAAATATAACATGGCCACCTATACATACATATTCAGACATACGTATACAAATCAATAGGTGGATGTACATATCTACAAGCATCCGCAGATGCGTATTGCAACTAATAACTATTCAGGTAGAAGTGAACAAATACATTAAATACACATACATTAACATATTGGATTTCATTCAAGTTGTCATCAATTTCTGTTGGAACGCTGTAACCAAAGCGTCATACATGTACATCAACACGTGTTTGCAAAGGTCTGTCAGTAATGCTAAAACCACTGCAAGGTCATGAATAAGCGTGAAGTGAAATGCACTATTATACCGTATCTAGCTAACATGTTTTGCAGACCATGTATTTCAAACAATGACAGTATGGTATACGTTACTATGATTAACGTTTCCCAAACCTGGAGAAAAACCTCATGATCACTGCAGTAAGCGTCCGAACGGTACATGTATGCCACGCGTACCCACGCCAGTATGTATTCACATATGTATCGTATTACACTGTTCCAAATTAGGGGGAGTCCAGGATTTCTGTACTTCTACCTTGACATAGTTTCTGTTGATAAATATATGTACTGTAAGTTGTACCTTCAATCAATTTTATTTTAGGCGTTTGTCTTCGTTTATCTGGTTTAGTTGCATTGATGCATGGCTTGCACGTGTCGATGAGTCGAAGAAAAGCACAACTGGGTTAACCCATTGGATCCAAGGCCACTGCCAACCTGTACAGTACCTACACGTGTTCCTGCAAAGGCGTCTGACGTACGCTCTTGACTATTGCCAGTATTGATGACGGTTAGATAGAGTTAATACGAGGATACCATTTTGGCGTTTAATTTAACAAACCTTGGAATCTGAACGTCAATTGTTCCATGGGATTTTATAAAGACTATTAACTAATCACCATCTATATATTTGAAAAACGACGCGCGTATCGATACCCAGGCAGAATGCGATGGGAACAAGCATTAATATTGCATTATTTCCCTGTATTTGCAATTCAATGATGTTACACACATTGATGGTATATACCAGAAACAATTATGCTATTGTTTTCCTACTATAGACCATTCATTGTGATTCTTCATGACAACAATTTCCGTGATAACAAGAACTATTAATTCAGAAGTATGAGAATGTCTGTCCTAGGACATGTCTGTACAATCAAGTGGTGAGAAACAACGATATATAATTAAATAATGTGAAACTATCCACACTATCATTCTCACCCACCAACGTCCAATAGCTATCACTTGAATTCTGATCATCTTATATTTTATGAAATACATTTATACAACTGAAAATATACTCTCTTATTTTTACGAGGAGATGAATTGTCTTGGTTCAGATGCGAAACATTAACAATCTAGATTAATAACCAAATGACGTTCAAATACTATTTTTGCAATGCATACATTTCTGTACCTTCGTGATATATGTAGGAAGGGGGGGGGGGGGCTATATACTTTAGAAACTGAAACTATATTATCCAATCTACATAGATAACATCTTCGCATACTGTTACCCTATCCTTGACCTTTCGAAATACATTTGGCGCAGCTACCTTTGCCAATATGGCGAAAACATGAACAATACGTAATACCGGTATACCGTATAGTAGGACATGATACAGTCTTGACTATGAATATCACTCGAGGAAAGCATAGTGTGTGCCAATTAGTACACACTAATGTATTCTTCACATAGATGTCTGTCCCAGTGCAGAATCCGTCCTCAATAACGTCGACGCTGTCGCTCCTCTTCCTGTGTGTCACCGTCGTAGAGGAAGAAGCGCACTTAACCAGCGTGCAGTGTCCGACTACTCTGTATGGAGCGGTCACTCACTGGTCATTTCCCCGTATCGCGCGTGTCACACTGTCTTCCGATGTACGTGACCATCACTATTAACATTCCTAAGATAATAAGAAAGAACCGTACTTGAAGGCAAACATTGCTGATAGGTTAGTCAATTTGTAAACAGGGACGTAACTATGTTTACTGGGTAAACAGGGCCTTGTTGAAAATGGTGTTTTACTACAGCTGATAACAACAGAGATAACAATGTTGGAGGTTTAGACACTCGACATAAAACCACACTAACCATAAACAACCAATTGCGTCGTGCACATGCGGTTGATATTATTGTGCACATTCTATATAAATGTATCATCATGTTTGTCAATCCCATCTCATGATATAAGTGTATATATTATTGTATTATTGTTTAAATCATATAATGTTTGACGCCAATCCTGCTATGCTTATACACTGTGTACATGGTCCGCATATATATGCGTATCTGTACACTATTAATGTTGCTATGAATACCATTTATTATTTTTATTGCACGAACCCTAAACTTGACGCAATGGCGAGTAGGTTTTCTGCGGTCGAAAACAATAATTATTAATATGTTAGCCAACTGGCGGCGTCTAGACTACACCGAATGACCTATAACAGTATAATAAGTACACATCATGTGTACTTATTATACTGTTATAGGTCAAGGAACAGTAATTTATCAGCGTCACTTGTAAATGCGATAATGTGAAAGTCGTATATATTCGAGACATTTTTCAATTAGGAAACGATGAAATCTAGAATACCGATATGTGATTATTAATGTGTTTGAACTTTGGAGAAATTGGCATTCAATTACAATTAATTATTTCTAAATCAATGTCCACGTTGTAAAAGTAGTCAGGCGGCATTCAATGCTACGTGATTTTGTCTTTCTCGTCAGTAGAACCCGTACAGTATAGACCACATATTTGGGATTGCATTTAACAGCTTTTTAATGTGGGATGAGTTTCCGAAGCTTCTTGTATGTAAGCAATAACCATATGTAATGAAGGACTACACGCAAATCTCTTATTTATTATGATTTTGTTTCATTACTTTCTATTGTCATGATTGCACTAAATCAAAGTGTATATCCAAACCAAGTCAACATATCGAAAGTATACAACAACCATATCAATATTCAAATGTGTATACCTCAGATTCTTGTAAAATACGATGTCGTTGAAGATTGCGTCCTAATTGATGCAATAAATAATGTACATAATGTCCCCATTATCGTATTATCGATACATCAGTGGATCACGTGTTGCCTTTAGTGAATATTTACTGTACATACATTTATCTTGATAGGATAATATCATAAATTAAAGCTTCTTACGGTTAGCTACGGTATTTGAAATTACCGGTAAGTTCTTTAAAGTGAACAGTAGTTAAGTAAATAAACAATATTGAGTATTTTATAAAATAACTATGTTTTACCTACCAATACATTAGTATTCTTTCTGATGATAATATATATATATATATATATATATATATATATATATATTTATTTGCAAAGATAAAAATAAATATACAATGCACCGATATATAATACATTTAATTAATGCTGACCTGTTAAAAATAATTACAAACTTCCTTTAAAACAGTATGTGCTTAGAGGCAACTACTAGTGTATACACTATTCACATGTTTATTGAGCATATACATGTACCTATATACTATACCTACATTGTGAATGGTAGAACGCAAATGAACATGACCTCGACATTGGTTTGCACCTGGAATCCATTACCGCTAGTATACAGCTAATATATTATACGTAGTTTCCAGGATCTCAATGCTCAGCAAATATACACGGCTGGTTATATCATGTAGTAATTAAGAACTATGCTGCAGTACGTGTTTAGCACTCAACGAAAAACATAATGTAACTTAGTAACTAATGTAAGATAAATTAGTGAAACTGTGTCAGTCTAAGTGTTTTTCCTTACACAATTATATTTGCTTTAATCATAGGTAATTGTTATTTCATCAAACGATTGAAATGAAAAACCTTTTGGAGCATTGATTAAACACACTGTAATTATATTTACTACATTCGAGCATTTATACATTTGTGAACATACCAATAATGTGCATTATAAATACACGTGGTACATGTAACTTGACATTCATAGCGGATAATAGTGAATATAATTTAAATTGGTTTAAACCACGATACGAGTAACATTCTGCATTGCACATGCATGTACTGGCCATGGGTAACTATGGAACCTGGACTGACGTATTTTAGGGAGCCAATAATGTAACACCGGTAATGCCTGCATAGAACGACCATGTACGCAAGCAGGACCTAATAAACGCTAATTAATGCGCAGTTTGTATAGTGTACATATCGTTAATGTGAAAACATGATGGCTTGGCTCAGCTAGAATATGGAGTTCTTCAGATACAAATCTGAAGGTTGTTTCCTGGAGATTTTTTGAAGCAGACTATGACGGTGGCATGAAGGAGAATAACGCTGATGCTGAGAAGACAAGGTAACACGACTGCCACAGTTTTTTCAGGGACATTGGCAGAGTTCCAGAAGATCCAGCAACGTGTAGCACTTGTCAAAGTGTAGACAGTCAAACACCTTGAGATTCCATTAGAGTAGATCTGCTAAGCTTCTGAAACCCCGGAAGTGCCCGCAATCATTGAAATGTAAACATATAAATATGCGATCTTTGTATATACAGTGTAGACGGATAGCCTGAAAAATTGCCTGATTTTGCACCTACTAACCACCTACATATATACAAGTATTTACATTTTTGATAAGTGCAAACTCTCATAGAAAAATGTAACAGAATAATACCAAGGCCATCTTTTGGAGTTTCTTTGCACTTTAGCAGGGATTTTCTCATGACACCGACAGCTATGGATGCGCACGTTCATGCAAGCACATACACATACCCATACAGGTAGAGTAATATTGTAATATAATCACTTACACACATGATGGGTCCTGGTGGAAAATTGTTTTAGTAGCTGTCAAGTGGTAATGTCAGTGCACCAATTACCTCGACAGTATCTCCCAACAATCGGTTATTGCATTAACCCACTATATAACCGTTATGTCCTCTGACCTTTGTGAATATGGCAACGCCATACTGATTTTTGTACAGTATATTATATGCACAGATGACATTCCATTGATATAGAACTATTTATATTGTTGGTGTTAATATCCTAGTAACTCGGTATATCGACATATTCTTTTAAATACAGACTTTTCAGAGTTCGTTTGACATATTGAATAGTATATCGGGTTTAATATGTATTTTTTGTCATTCTCAGAATCTACTTAATATTAATATTGCAAATCATCATCTAAAGAAAGTAAATAGATAGATATGTTCTTTTATCGCTTGAAAAGAAGCACTTGCTTGGCAGTCCTCTCTCTTTTGATATACTTGATCACATGATGCAATTGTAATGATAACTCTTTGTTATACGAATACAGCTCATACTAAGTACAACACTCAGCAGAGATAATATAGATAATAATATAGTATGTATATACAATTCAGTGCCAAGTTAACTGCACACCGAACTGCTGTCAGTTCAAGGACGGTCGAATCATTATGTGCTGTATCTAAGATTGCTGGCTGTTGATGGTGCCAAGACCATTCTCGGGGGAACGACGAGCCAATGGATCCACCATTTGCTTGCATGTACACTGTCTATCCTACCGTTATGGATAGGCATCAAAGGCCAAACAATAACAGGTGTGAACACATTCGGAGCAAGACTGACCGAAATCCTAGTATCCTGGATGTGGATTTTACCAAAGGTTTCTACAAATCATGATGGAAGTAATAGAGAATGATATACTCCTAGCATTCATTATTGAACAATATGTTTGACATTCATAATAGATAATGAACATAGCATCAATTAATGGCGGCATGCCACTTGCTACATACACACGTGTTAAGACAATGGAAAGGCATAATATGTATGTTTTCTTGCATATTGTATTAGTTACATACATACCTTGTTTTTATTGATACTAGTAACTGATTAATTAGCTTCCTGCGAACTACTAGTATTTAATATTAACCGTTATAGGTAATACTCTACCAATGTATTGGAACTAGTCGTACACCAGTCGAACGTACATTGAGCCACGAAAATGTAAAT
>JAUTBV010111461.1:0-14241 GCA_032361325.1 Lepetodrilus fucensis
TTATAAAAGTAACGTTGTTGTCGTCGCCTATGGGTGAGATATTCCCGCCGCGACGTAAAACATTAATTCAATCAAAATCAATTTATTTAATTATTTATTTGTATTTATTTGATTATTTATTTGTTCATTTATTTTATTTTTTTATTTTTATTTTTTATTTGTTATTTATTTAAAAAAAAATATATATTGTATTGGTCAGTTTATACATCATAGCATCAATCTCTTATGTACTCCAGTGACTCACAAGCTGAATGGATAGTACTAATTAAATTTGTGGTTTAGATTATTGACAACATTTAATAGTCTGAATTAAAACAGAAAACACATTCAAACTACATGCACTATTTGCAATTCTTCGTAATTTGTATTGATAGAAATAACAAATTTAACAGCAATACTGTAATGAAGACCTCTGCCATATCTCAAATCTGGCAAGAGTTACTTCCCTTTCACCAGAAAACGTAAATGTATCCATCTCATTGGCGATGACATTCAGACAAAATCTTCATTGTCAGATGGCAAAATCTGTCAAATGTATTTTGGGCACATGGAATCCAGCCAGTTGTAAACAGTGCATGCATACATACATAGAACATTCTGTATAATGTGCAACATGCATGTCCTATATTCTATGAGGACAGGTATTTTTCAATTTTTAATATATTCACTGAGGTAGGTTATATTCTTTATTCTTTAGATTTAATTCTGGTTGAGAAAGCTTTGCAGCTTTATATGTGGTAACAACTGCATATAATGTTTATTTTTGTGTGTGCAGTAATTGATCATGTTTAATTCAGACATATAGAAATTAAATTTAATGCAATTTGATTATTTGTTGCATTATGATTATGATGTCTACTTATGTAGACACTTCTCAGAATGTGAAGAACAAAAACCATTTTTGTATAATTCTTTTCTGCATGTCATAATATGGCAGAATTTCCATAAATGTCCCCAAACCAAAGCTTTTTACAATTATTGCCACAAGGACATTCTATTTTGCATTGCATACATTTAATGTAATATGAATAAAGATTTTGAGATAATACTTTTCAATGACAACATAGTAACTCATGATGACATCGACAGAAATACTCCAGACACCCCGCAATGGTCAAACGTTCACCTTTTGTGACTAAAATAAATAACTTTACTTATTCTTAGCATTTACAACCCAAAAAGTACAGTTAATTTAGACCACAAATCCTAGCAATTAGGAGTGAAAGTTGATAAATATGTCTCAATTTGTATTCGTTCATGTCATGTCTTATCTCCTCAACATTTCTCTCTTTCATGTGACAGGTGTTCTGTATACCTTGTCTTTCACTTTCCTCGACCAAACCAGTGTTCTTTTGTATTACTAATAAGTACAAAACACAATGTATTCCATCCCCTTGTACTGCAGGAGCTAGACATGTTAACTTGACCATATGGACATGAGTGATTTGTCACAGTTGACCTCAGACATGCATTTAGTGCTGTGGGTGTCAGAGGTCAAAGTTCATGGAGGACTTCAAAGGAGAAGGTCTCTTTGAAACGCAGTGCTAGTATCCCTTCATTATGGTTTGAGTGCTGGATATAGGACTGTAGGGAATGAAACCACACCCTGTTGACACTGTCTGGATGTAGTCTTGTCGGTGGTTGTACGACAAGGTGCAACAGGTCAGGAATTGGCCAGCAGTCTTGACACTGTGTTGATGACCATAAGGTGACCGTCTGAAGTTTGAGGACACGTGACTTCTCAGACCAGACATGTGTTGCTGTCCGAATGACACAGTTTAGTCTCCAGACCAAACTGGGTTGTATACAATCTTACAATTTTACTTTTTAGCTTCCAGGGTGGGCGGTAGCACAGTCATAGAATGTATGGACTTCAGAGCCAAAGGTCCCGCGTTCAAATCCTGTTCCGGAAGCCTGGCATCAATCTTTGCGAAAGTTACCTTTCTGATGCGATACTATTGATATGATGCCGCTAGTGGTTACCGCTATTATTTCAATTCATGCTAATTTTTAAGAAATGACTTAAATCTCATGTTGGCAGTGTGTCAGGTCTTCACATCAGAAGGTAGAGTCAGAGATAATTTCAATTCTTGTTAATTCTTGAGAAATGGTTTGTCATTGTTATGTATTGGACAAGAGCCTATGTCTCATGCTGGAAGGGTGTCAGGTCCTCCCAGCACAGAGCTAAGGAAGTATTCTGGGCTCACAGTCATGACTAGTGGTTACACTGTACATACCAGCGTACTTGTCATCTTCCTATCACCACTTCCTTTCAGGTTTCCGCTCAATACCGCAGTGGTGGTGACACCGTGACCACTCTGCTTAGTTAGTACTTCCTCATCTGCTAGTGTTACTTACTTACTTCATAATTGCTGGCTAATTATTTTGAGTATTGTAGTCGTCACATATGGGTGCATCAATGGAAAGTAATAAATAAATAAATTTAAAAAAATACTTTATACTTAGTCAAGTCATTATATATTCTTAGAGTGAGTGAGTGAGTGAATATGGAGTTTAATGTCGCCGCTGCGGGAATCTTTCACCCATTTGCGACGATATATTCTTAGAAAAGGGGGTGGGGGGTGGGGGGGGGGGGGGGCGGAGAGAATAGATATATGTACAATTTCTATCTTGCTTGATTTAATATGTATACATTGCAACATGGCAAGGGACAAATATTTGTTGATGTCTTTTTTAGATCATAGCTGTGTGAAGACAATAGGTATTAAATAACGAAATGATCTAAATGTTGTGATAACCCACTTCTGCAAAGTTCTTTAAAGTTAGTGTTTCTGTACTTTGATTCACAATCATGTGTTCCCCGTTCACTTGTACATTGAATAGTTGCTACGCATTTATATGAAAATCATCTAGAAAGGAAAACCTTTCTTCAGCTACTATTGCTGTATTATAGGCCTAGTTGGATGTGCCAGATAGTCTGATGTCGTAATATTATCATATGAATCTAGGTTTATTGCATAGTATCTGAGTCACAATGTGACCTCTCTTAATGACCATGGTCTCTTTTCTCAAATACATTCATAAGTATCTTTCTTGAACTTATCAAAGTGGAGCATGTGCTTAGGTATATATAACTCCTATAGTTGTCTTCTTTGTCACATATAGTAATCTACAGTAATACCCTGGTATCTTTAAGATTGTCTGACATTCTACAAGTGTATTGACCTGTCCGTGTAAATGCTATGCAGTGTAGTGACCTGTCCGTGTAAATGCTACATGTTATTAGTGATGTGGGTGTCCTCAGTGCCCACAGTGGGTCAGTATTACAAGGACGGCCAGACACTTGACCCACGTCCTTCAGTCGTATTCTGTCAAGATACGGATGTGTATACATACTTCACAATAATCAATAAATACAAAATTGGATATTCTCTCAATTTTAAGATAGGACATTAACTCTGCACATATAAATATAAGGGTATTTAAATAGGCAATAAGATCTGTATATTACTGTTATATGATACCAATGATTTCACATGCTCCACCTGTGTCTTATATAATCCCCAGAGAGTTTAGAAAGAAATTGAAAGCACACTGATCCATTGACCGGGGTAATAATGTAGCGCTATGAGTACGCTTTCGAGCATGGAGTTGGCGCAATATAAATGTACACATTTGACATTATTGTTATTGTTATTATTATTATTATTATTATTTGTCCAACAAAACACTATCATGAATGTTGAAAGGGACGATTCTGTTTCCTTCTCTTTGGAACATGTTCCTTCAACATCCATTAATTTTACCATTTCTGCTGTAGGTATGCTCATTATAGGACAATGATCCAATAAAGGCTATGGCCAATATTACATCAGCAATTAGGAAGGTCAGAGCAGGTATTCCGAATGTCCACCTTGGACCAAGTTCCCATTGCAGGTCATCTACTTCCTCGTTCCATTTTCAACTTCATTTTGTTTTGGGCTTAACTCTGGATTAGGCACATGTATTGGGGCATTTCCGGTTTCCTCCAGCATGGAGAGAGTTAAAATTCCACGAGTTATTAAGTACATGTGAGCTATCTAACCTCTTGACAATTGTCAAACGCTACAAACAACCTTTCCCAGATTTTTGTACCTGGGATAGATCTTGGATAGATGTGACTGATCGGAGAACAACACAGGGCACTGGTTGAGTTAGGGGGGCACCCGGCTTAGATTACTGGATACGGATTTGATGCAGATATATACTGAATGTGACTAGTGATCCCCAGTGTCCTGATCAGTGCCAAGGTCCTCGTAACCTTCTTGTTTCCAGCCCTGCACCACTGGCTCCCGACAAAGACCCCTTTCTGTGTGTGAGTGACCTCCCCTGGCCCCAGGTAACCTGTTATTAGTACCGAAACAAGACACATTCCTCACTCTTTGCCTATCCTGTTCTGCCAGTAATATCAGAACTCGTGTGAATTTTTCTGTCAGTTTGATCTCAATTGTCAATGATTTTTATAACAAATTATGACTTTATAGATTCATATGTGGTGTTGATTCTTTATGTTTATGTCTGTAAGTAAATGCTTGGTAGGTTCTCCAAGACTAATGGCACTGTGTCTCTTTGTAGAAGGTGTTCACATCTATATACCGTGTTTCTCAACCTAGCCAGATTAAAATCATTTGTCGATAGTGCATCTATTGTTGCATTTAGCTGGGAAATGGATAATTTTGAACTCACATTATGCAATCTCTTCTTTACTTTTTATGCTACTCTTAGTGGAAGTATTGTAGACACTGCTGGCCTTTAGTTTATTTTGTTGAGTATATGTCTCTCACTCATTGATAGGTCAAAATCTAGGTGGTCCTAGTTGGATTTGTTTATCTTTTTCTGATTTTGATCTATTTCTTCATTAACAACGGATAAATAAACCTTTATTACAAACATTAATGAAAACATTAAGACCATATCTTTGAATAGGTCAACCATTTTGGACCGGACTAACAATTTTGAAAAATACCTTGTTAATCCCACCCACCTTTTATCAGAAAATCCTAGATCTCGCCCATAGTTCTATATACACTTGTATTTTATCAATTAATACCAGCCCCAGTGAGAAAATGGAATCTGATTGACTATTCTTGAGTAGAAAGAGTCAGCTTCCAGTCAATTTATCCTTTTTCACGCGTAAAATCTTGACACCTGACACAAGCACGATTCAGATAACTCTCATCAAAATAATGAAATAGTTACCTGCAATAACAATATATGATTTATGCTTGACCGAGACTGTCTCTGTTATCACGTCTTGATCCTGGATAAACAAAAATATGATTTATGGAAATCTGATCATGTACTGGTCTTGTCCTGGGGTTAAGGTGACAAGAGAATTTGGTGGCCAGTGGACCCCATGTTAATCGTGGACAGTCGCTGTGGGCGGGTGGCCAGTTTAAACTGACCCCTATTGGACACTGGACCATAAGTGTGTAAAATGAAGGGTCAGTTCCCAGGACAGGAGGGGGCAAGGATCAACATTATCACAGCTGACTACATTTTTACCATCACTGCCTACCTTGACCGTGGTCAATATTGTTGAATCTGATCTACCTAGTGTGTCTGGCATGAGCTGTCAAATAGTGCATTAAATTAAATTGATATGGGTAAAGAATGAATTTGAGAATGTATTGTTTTTAATGATTTTTCACCCAAAAAAAAATTGGATATGAAATATCATGGTAATATCTATGGCATGATGTGTCCCTTCAGTTGAAGTGTGGATGTTCTTGAAAGTCGTCAATGACAATAGTAATGGTATCATTTTATGACGATCTGATGATGTTGCAGTTATCATCCTTGGTCCCCATCAGTACCAGCCGGTGCTTGGAGGTTTATTGTAACATTCAGCTCTATCTATCTATATAGCTACAACAGTGGTATGGTCTCTTAGTGGATACACAAAGTATAGTCGAACGATACCCTTTTCTGTAAAGTATTTTCTTTATAACTTTTTTTTCTTCAATATTTGCCTTGGCCATTGAATATGTTTTCATGTACATATTTCTTTGCTAAACCGGTAGCCATGTGGATGCGTATAAAGGTTTCAGGAATTATGTTTATATTGAAAACGCTGTAAGAGCTGACAATAACCTGAGGGGGTCTTCGGATACGTGGCCATTGACGGTTTACATGCTATCAGTGATGTTTGTTTATTATCGATGATAAAAGCTGAGCCAAGCAGACAGTATTCACACTCTAACATCCTTGCAATTAAAATGTTGGTCCCATTTCTCCACATTTCTATGTCACATTACCTCCACTGACCCTCGTGTGATGTGTATCAAAACGGTGTGATATGCAATGTATAATATAATATTTTTTCAAGTATTGTGTTGTCACCTCAGAAATTGAAACATTTGATAAATCACTGAAATAAAATCCATATAATATTGAATCATATATACAAAATCATGTATAAACAATGAGGGACTCATCTCTTGAGGCAGTGGTGATTTTCTTGCATTTTCAATGATAATATGCGTAGTATTTTCCCTCAGTGACATAAAACAACAAATTAATCGGTCAATCACACAATGCACATTATTTTGAGATCATATATTTATTGAATGAATTTCAATTTTAAAAAATATATATATTTTTTTTAATTTAAATTTATTTTGTTTTTGCAAATGGATGAAATATTCCCCCAGCGACATTAAACTCTCTAATCACTCATGATCACTTAGGACAAGGAGTGACATAGATTATCACACACTCGCTCAATAATATGTTCAGCAATGTTATTGGTTGCATTATATTAAGCAGCTAACACCATCACCACCCTCTTCAGATAGCAGCTACTGATAGTTTCTTCTGGATAGAAGTATACAAGCTCGGCTATCGGGTGGTTCCCCTAGGTGATATAGTGTGCCGAGTGAGATAAATACCTACAGTCCTCCCACACAGTCATGACACAAAGACCAGGATGAAATTCATACAAGGTCTCTCGCTTTCATCATAGATCATTCCATGTCTACTTGTACCATAATACACCTACGAGAGATTAGGCTTTTTATTGGTCTCCTTGGGAATATGCCCTAGTGTCGAGAAATGTCTGGAAAGCGGTGGGTCGGTGGTTTGAGCCCTGGTCATGTTAGGTCAAAAGATGTTTAAAGAATGTAACGTACTTGCCATTGCCCTGATTCAACGCTCAACATTAAAAGAAATAGGGTAATCTGGTCGACTCAGAATCAGTTGGTAATATGTCTGAATGTGGTTGTAATGTTTGTGTTTGTATTGTGCCAAATTCGTATTTGGTTATAGCTCTACAGTTCTCCAGTGTCCAGTGTTCTAACTGCAGCATGATTTCTAGTCAGCTAGCACTATCAGTTGGTGGAAATCCTGCCTAGTACAAGCACACATGTGCACAATACATGTCAGCCGTGAAATAACCTTGACTAAAATCCAAATTGAAATAAAATCTAAGATTGTGATGTGGCATATGATGTCATTTTGAAATTGTTCTAATAATATTTTTTTATGTTTTTCATTTTCTCATTGACTTTAAGAATGTAGTTAAAATTAGGTAACTTTAAGTGTAAATTAATGTTTTCCTGTAATATCTACTTAGAAAATAAATAGTTGTAATAACATACAAGTATAATATAGTATTGAATTGTAATATCTAAGTATATTCAGGTATTTGATGATCAGTTTTCATCCCAGTTTTTGCTTTACTGTAGATGGGGATTTTCAATATATGTTTGCGATCCTATTAAAAATAGTATTACCATTGACAACATACCATATCACCCCACCCACGCCACTAGTTATAATCTGAGTCAAGGTCACCCAAAGATATGACCCATTTTAAGCCAAGTACAACAAATAAAGGAATGAAAAGGATTTATTTTATGACTATTCAATGTATACATGATGATTATGAATAAGATGGTGAAATATACATATAGATGAAAGATCTAAACAAACATTGCACCCATTGAAGGTCAATTGCTGTCATTTAATGTTCTCACTGCAGGGGTTAATATATATGTAGGGCATCTGTGTATGCCACCAGCAGGTAAAAGGTTTAAAGTACTGTATTACAAAGGTATTCTGATTCACAGGGCTAATTGCCCAAAACATATCATCTCATATTACCATCAAATTGCCACCATGAATACAAATGACGTCATTGGAATTTGGATAGGGTTATTTCCCTTTAACCATCTCCGCGTAAGAGACACCTGATTAATGCAGTAGGTAAATGCTATAACACTTTAGGATCAACTGAGCGACATCTGTAGATATGTGCTCCGAACTGTAAGGTTTCCATTATGGCAGAAATAGGCAAGAAGTATTGCAGAAACGGGCAAAGCTGTCTTGAAATATGTTATCAGTGTTTTCAAATAAATGTAAACACTTTCAGTGTCATATATTGAATTATTATACACAGAATAAACAATCCGAGTGAAATCTGATTTCTGAAGTCTGAATAGAATTCTATTTATTAAAAATTTCAAATTACCATCAATTTGATAGAAGCATATTCTGACCATACCGACATAAATGAAACTACCATTTAGATACAAGAGTATGTCTCATTCCAAGATATCACAAAGTTGTTACGATTATGCTTCACTAGTACAGTGATAGCTCAAAGTTCCAAGAAGTTTCTATAAGCTCGGATTCGCTGTATTAGGCAAGGTATCGTTTCTCGAAGCTCTCTTAGCCACTATGGGGCCATAGCACTCTTTTAGCAATGTATTAGCTATCGGCAAAGAGAGTGCTATGGTCCCTTAGCGGCTAAGAGATCTTCAAGAAACGATACCCAGGCTTGTATGTCAGGGAATTCTGTTTTCTTGGAAGATAAAGGTGCAGTATTTATATGCATAGTATTAATGTGTACGTGATGTAGGCATTACCAATGTATTATCTACATCAGCCACAGTTCACAGATCATAATGTAGTAGTTAATTGCTGTGGGGCTCTCCTCCCCTAAAAAGCAGGTACCTGCAATACCAATTAAACACTAAAAAAAAAACATACATAAAACCTGTAAGGAAGCATACATAAAACCTGTATGGAAACATGTACATAAAACCTCAACAATCACAATTCCAAATTATCTAATACATGTATTTGTCGTACTGTCAATATTTGTATTCTTAACAGAAGTGCTTTAACGTTTCTAATATGTACATGTGATTATGTACAGATGTATGTATATCTGGAGGCTTCCCCGAAGACAGTAAGAAGTGGGTGTGTAACTAGGTATCACCAGTCACTGTAAGTCTGAGGCAACTGCACTCGTCAACCTCCCTCTCTTCGCAGGCCTTTGTTCACCCAACAGTGTTTATGTTTCACAGATTTAAGGCAAAAAAGTGCTGACACTTTGAATTCTTGTTCACCCAAGCGTGAACAACTCTGGGCTTTTCATCTCCGATGACTGACAATGAACTGAGGAGTAGACAAGATATTCTCAGCTGATGTTGTACCCTGTCAGGGAGAAAGACTTTTAATCCTGCTTGATTGACCAGATTAGGGTGGAAGCCCTTCTTCGGGATGACCACCAGCCGGTATAAGTACCGTTCTCTGACGTGGCCACGGTGTCCTGTCATGTAATTGAAATTCCTTCCAGGAAGCCATTTTTATTTTTTTGGTCGGATCGAATAATGTTGGCGTTTGTTTACATGGGGGTCTGCCAGGCAGTGGAAAGCATATTATTACATGTCTTGTCTGTCAGTGCAGGTTTAACTGACTGCAAGTCTGGTAATTCGCAGAGGATGTTCCAGGTTTGATTACCCATATCCTTGTTCGTGGGCTACACCCACTCACTGTCCTCGGTTGTATGGGATGTCACCAATAGCGGGCTACACCCACTCACTGTCCTCGGTTGTATGGGATGTCACCAATAGCGGGCAGTTATGCCGCATGATTTACTGTTTACCTCATTAATCGAATTGAGGCGAGGCTACGACCTCTCGATCCTTTGCCTCAATTACTTGAACTTTCAACTCAGGTGTATATATAATACCGAGTAGGTAAACAAAAATGAATAGGGTGTTATTAAAATATCAGCGGAATTACTTCAGTTTACAACAGTGTAAATGTGCAAATAACCCGTTCTACGGAGATTTCTAAGACCACCCTCTTACTTAAATAGTAGATATACTACATTGAAGGTCAGGTCATGTCATCCCCTCATTTTAACACTTATGATTTACTGGCCACCCTGAAGGCAGAATTATTAGGCATTAGTGTGGTAATGCATGCCTGGGTAAAGTCAGTAACTCACATTGGCTCCAAAACAGGTTGTGTCCGGATTTGCTTATTCCGATAGGTAACTATTAAAATAACTAACAAGGAAATTAGAAGGTTTATTCTGGGAGAGATTAGTGGGTTGAAACTGATAC
This sequence comes from Lepetodrilus fucensis, assembly GCA_032361325.1. NCBI lineage: Eukaryota > Metazoa > Mollusca > Gastropoda > Lepetellida > Lepetodrilidae > Lepetodrilus > Lepetodrilus fucensis. Next base: position 10,359 of record JAUTBV010111461.1, read on the forward strand.
GTTTAATTAGGAGAACAGGAATAAATTATTTTGTATAGAAATTAAGGCATGTTGTTTACAGGATATTTATGTTAGTATAGAGTTATTTACATTTGTTGCTTGAAGGCTCAGGCATGTATACAATCATTCTACGCTTATTAAATTAGAAATATTTGGGTTTTGTATTTTGTTTTGTTTTTACTTAACATTCTTCATTTGGAAGGCAACTGTCAAGGCCATGTGGATTGTTCCAATAGGACGATGAACTGGTTGTGGATATGTCATATACTGTAAATACCTCCATGCACTGTACATGGGCATCATCATGTTCTTTAGTTACGTATAGCACAAGTATTATGTACATTTCCCACTTGCACGAATGAGCAATTGTTACAAAATTCCCCGACATTCTCATTTTTTCTACCTCTCCTGATTCTATCTGTGTGTGCTGTGGTGACTGTTGGATACATCTGAGTACAGTAATACCTGTGGGAACAGTCGCGGAGATGGTCACGGGTACGGTCACGGACATACCTGCCCCTGCAACTATGGAGTTGAGACACACACATACACTGCCAAGGGGCATAATGATGGCCATACCAACTGGGGAATTGTTTATTGGTGATTGCTAGTGTTTAGCAGTGTGCCCACTCCCCGGACACTGGACACCCAGGTTAGATGACCATCCTACCTGGTCACATCCTGTTTCTTTGTTGGCTGTACATTCCTGTGTACACTATCAACCATGGACCAATGTCCAACTCTCAGCAGTACAGCCTATAGTTGGTTTTTGTACCTCCATCCAACCCGATACGGCTCCCTATTCAATCATTGCTTGCTCATCGATGAATTAACTTACTCCTCATTTAACACAGTGGAGACTCGCCTAAACCGGAGACTCGCCTATAACGTACTGAATCTGAAGTCCCGGTCCCGTCTAGCGCTAATTACGGCATATATGCATATTAACGGACTTGTCATATAACGGGAAAAAATAGCCGGTCCCAATGAGTACGTTATATGCGAGGTCTGCTGTAGCTGAAGCTTAACTTGAAGAACCTACTCCATGTATAATATACATGGATAAGATATGGACCAATACATAGCTATTGGAGCATTTTAGTAAAAAGATCATTGGGTTGAAAGATTCCCGCAGCGATGTTAAACTCCATGTTCATTCACTCACTAGTAAAAATATGTACCGGGTATGTGTTTAACATATCCTTTAACAAGAATCTTAAGCTGTCACTGACTGGCCAACCTGTTGATATCTGGTCTGAAAATGTAAACAAAAATTAATATGCTGAACGGACACTTCTCATTAATTCGAGATCTTGACCGAAATGAGGCAATCTTGACCAATATGAGATCTTGACCAATACAAGGAGATCTTGGCTAATAAATAGTAATAGTGAATATTTGTATTGCACAGTAGAAACATATCCTCACACAAATGCAAGCTCAATGTGCTACAATGTGACTAATATGAAACCTTGATGAATATGAGAGTATCTTGACTGATATGAAGAGATCTTGACCATTATGAGCAGATCTTGATCTGAATCATCCTCGAAAACCCAAGCCAGTATGTATAAATAGCGACCTGCGAGAGCGAGGCAATCGCTGAATATATCACTCGCGCGTCTAGCGAGAGCGATGTATCCAGCTAGAGCCCAGCGGGCAGGGCGCTATTAATCTCCACACCGACATGTGTTTTACATCGTTAAATATGCTGTGCTTGATGTATATTATTGTATTTCCGATGGCATATAATATCTAATTTTATGTTATATAAGTGTATGCATGTTTTAAATATCAATAACATTCATTCAAATATGTATATACAAACTGCTTTCCACGAGGTTTAGGGTTGATATTATTCCCGTTAAACCGAGGAAAATGTTTAACCGAGATATGATATAATGTAATCAGCGAGGTGAAACCGAGCTGATTACATTATATCAGATCGAGGAAATTAATTATATACAATATAATATGAATGTATACCTTGCATGCAGTATACCAATAACATTCATTCAAATATGTATAGGCTATACAAACTGCTTTCCACGAGGTTTAGGGTTGATATTATTCCCGTTAAACCGAGGAAAATGTTTAACCGAGATATGATATAATGTAATCAGCGAGGTGAAACCGAGCTGATTACATTATATCAGATCGAGGAAATTATATCAAATCGAGGAAATTCATTTTATGAAACATAATAGCATTTTTATATTAAGTTTCAAGATATTTTTTCTCTCCACCATCTACCGTGGTAAAGGAGTATATTATTACAATGTTACATGTCTACTACAAATAGTGGATCACGGGTAGGTAAATAATGACATTACATGTGCTGCATTCACATACTTGTAAATGCAGACATGCATGCATGACATTGTACGTAACATGCATACGTGTACATGCTACATACCGGTACCTACATACATCAGGGATGTAGCTAACTATTTTAGCATAGGGGAGCAGTTGAATGAAAATTACAGAGATATTGCGATTTATGAGAGAAAAATATACCTTCGACAGAATTAATGTATTCAAGCATTCGCTACAATGCAGCAAACGCGTGTTTTGTGTGTTACATATGATGTACGTGCATGCACGTGCCTTGTAGCAATACTCTCATGCCTCAGTGTTGGGCCACATAATTGCGTTTACATTCTTCAGTGGAGGAATAGCTGAGTGGTTAACTACATGCGCTACCAAACAAACGTACCAGGGTTCGATACCAGCTAATGACAAATGATTTTTGGGATTCGTTCAAAAAATCTTTAAGTTTGACTCAATGTGAATAGAACCTTGCTATTGGGCTACAATATTTGACCACATAATCTCCGTCGGCGAAATAGCCGTGAGCAAAGTGCGCTGGACCTGAATGCATTCAGATGCATTTTACGCGTGTTCGATACCCGTTAACGGCAGTTGAATTTACGAATATAACAACCTCTGATATCGCCCGGATATCGTGCCCTAGGTGTGTATACTATAGTATATCACATGTCTGCACTATCACCCACCTCTCTTTCGAATCCCTGCATGCATACATATACGTCTATGACATATACAGTGTATTAGGATCACAGTCGTCATGATTTACATATTCTACATGCAATGACATCCTGATAACTATACGTATATAGTGCGAACAAAACAGGAAGCTTATAGGTTTTCCTATTGCTATTCAATACTTATATTCCTGCGATTTAAGTTTCAGACGTTATAGCTTAAATTTAATTTGCTTTATTAATGTTTTACTTCAAATACAGTCTGTCTACGGTGATGTATGTGTCAGTAAATCGTCAATTAATTATAATGATGAGAACTTCCATATAACAATGTTAATAGATATAAGGCCTACATATGTTCGCTATGTAATATATATGATATTGTATTAACAATTGTAATGTAAGAATAGAATATATGGTCATGTAATGCACAATTAACAATATGCATGAATATAACACCGGAAGAAAAACAGTTAACTGTTGCTCGTCAAACCATATACTGTATAACTAACTGTATCGCATGCATATTGTATTGTATATATACTACATGACATTGTGGCACATTGCATTGTATAAGTACATGTATAGCCTATAGTAGATACAAACTATTACAAAGTGTATACGATATCTTATGAAACTCTTCCAAATATCTATCCAGCCTATCTATAATCTTATGATTCATAGTTTTTAGTTTAAAATGTTACGGGAAATACCCTTTTAGATCCAGATACATGTATTAGTATTTATCACATAACATAGCATGTTTGAGTGCAATAACACCCATGCAATAAATAATAAATGTTGCACTAGTGCAATATCATGTAGGTTCCTTGTCTATGTTGCGTTAACGCACGCTTGCTGCCTCACAGGCATGTGAC
>JAUTBV010111472.1:0-14241 GCA_032361325.1 Lepetodrilus fucensis
GTTCAGCATGGTTCATGTGTAATAAATCGTGAGGCAACGTAAGGTACGTAAAAAATACAACTATCATGCACATTTCAAATACAAGCTTATCACCAAAATCTGTAAACTGGGTACGTCTATAAATAGAATTCGCTCCACTTGCAGCACCTATTGCTTGTATGGTCAATAGCTTACTTTGCGTCTATGCTACATAATAACAGATAATTGCATTAGACATCTAGATTTCATGTTGCACCGCAAACATTTCTAAATGTCATAGTTTTGTATACGGTAAATTACCTAGATATGTCATCCTTATAAGTATCTTGTTGTCATGCCATATCTAGATGTCATTTTGTATAATATTAATTTCTAGATGTAATTTTGTACTCTTCCCGCATTCCCTTTGTTCACACATTGACATTATTTGTTCAACAAACTTGAATTACTCGTGTCGACACACTTGATCATCTTCAATGACATTATAGTGTTGACACACTCATGACAGCTTTATATTAACAATTTTGGCTTTCTATCTGTCAACAGAATATTCGTACATGCATGTTCGATTTACAAACTTGATCATATGACTTTCCCTTGACCAATCAGCTTTGGTGCTTTGTTTGGGACACTACGGAGATTCATACTCCTCAGTATGAAGAGGTAAATGACACATATTCCAGATTGGGAGTGTCTCTATAAGCACCACATTTATACTCCTTAAAGCACCACACACCGAACCATATACACACAACATTCAGCTAAATCTGAACTCTAGATCTAGGTTCCATTTAATCCATAACAAGTAGTCATATGGGTTGTGTGTATGCTCATTCCGACAAGTCTATTCAGAGTTTGAATCCAACACGAGCACCTTGAGTTTTGCACAATCCAACTTTCAAACATATCACAGAACAAAGAAACACAAATGTCGACCAGAAACCTGAAATATTCACCATCGCATCAACCTTTCGTAAAGTTTTGGTCGTCGCTGATATTATCCATGACTCCTGAGGGTTGTGAGATTCAAGGATTTTAAGATTTGGATTAAAGTATTAATTGTGACATCTCTTGATCCCTGACCACTCGATTGTGTGTATGTGACGTAGGCTCTGATTGGCTAAATGGCTGGAAGCAGTGAGGCAGACTTGCTATAAGGTTCACGCACTCCCATTGGATGACTGCTATAAGTGTGTCAGCGTGTCATTGGGCGTCACAAAGTAAGTCCTCATTGGTTCTTTGCCTTTCAACTTGGTTAGTCCACGGAATTCACAGTTATATGCCTTGTCAATTAACACCTGGGCTGTTTTCTCAGCCATCTGAAAAGAAAAATTAAGATTTTTAAAAATGTAATTTTTAAGAATGAATGAGTTGTTCTTTTATGTCACCATGGGAATCGTTTAATTCATATGCAGTGATTTTAAGAAAGTATGTCTAGGAAAATGGATACATTTTTTAAATAATGTTTTATTCATGTAATCTTTTATAGTGCCAAGACGATAGTAGGTCATGAGACTAAATGCCATGAAGAGTATTCATAGAAAACTTGCCATCGCAACCCATTTAGCTATTAAAATATTAACTGTCATTGCAAATTAATTTCTTAATTAAATTAGTCGTGTATATTCCTGTGTTAGATTTTTCTATCTGTAGATACTCACATGTATTTTCCCTGATACCCCATTTGTGTCCATGCGACTAGCAACATTGACGGTATCCCCCCAAATGTCATACTGGGGTTTTCTAGCACCGATCACGCCCGCTATCACAGGGCCGTCGTTAATACCTGCATGGAAGAATTGTACACAGTGTAATGTTTTATTAATGCCAGCACCGAACAGAATCAATGGAAAATTTAAAAGAAATTAGAATGCAGGCATTGGTAGCCAGAGTAAAGCAATATTTCTGTTATATATCTCGTATCATACAATTGCAACATTATGTGAGGGTCAGAATAGTGAATAGGTCTTATAAAAGACATCAGCATTTAATTTATATTTTATTTCTTAAAGATTTATTACACGTTTTTGTTCCAAAAATGTAAAATATTATTACAAAAATAATAGGGAAAAAAATTGTCACCTTTGGTTGAAAAGAATTACCGGTAATCAGAATACATTCAAGATAGTTTTTGCCGGAAATCAGGTAATGTATTTATCGTAATTTATATTCACTAAAAAACACATTTACATTGCTCATATCAAAACTTGTAAATTAAATAATTTTTCAGATATAACTTTTATTTGTAACTTTTACACTACGTAGCTGGAAGCCACTTGAATCTCAGTTTCACTCAGGACTTGCAGACACACCTGGTAGTCAACTTACCTACTCTAAGCTTGAATTGGTTATAGGAATGATGGTTGAAGTTATGCAACTTTTCTATCATTGCAAGCGCAAAATCTGTCATAATGACAATATTGGCTTTATTTTCTGCTGAATCCTGAAAAGAAAAAGAAATGAATCTTAGAGATTTTCATTGCAAATTGTAACAATAAATGTGAGTGATTTGTTGTTTCACATCACAGCAGGATTCTGTCACCCATGTAATTTAACAATACCAAATGTCATTCTTAATCATATTTGTCTTTTATTTGAATTATTGTAGATGATTACATTGTATTGGCTTCACATGGAAAAAATCTTCCTGCTGGACGCAACTGGAGATGCCCAAAAGAGCAGTGTCTGTGTCTAATCCAGCATGGAGAGGGTTAAGCATAAGGACTGCTATATAACATGGGCACCTCTGACCGCCTGCAGAAGCGAGAGTGTTAAAGCGTACCTCTTTGTCCTCCATCCCAGGCTGGAGGCCGGCAGCCGCCATGTACGTGCTGCCGATGGTTTTGATCTTCTCCACACTGTGGAATCGAGGCTGGGACAGTAGCTGCAGGATAAATGTACGACAATAGTGTGTTGTTATCATTTGATTTAATCACACAATCAAAATCTTCTTACGGATTTTCAACTATTATAGTACATGTATTAGTGTTTAAAAAAATACTACTCAAAATTTGCTAGGGATCACTATTAAGCGTGGTATTACATTATATTTCAATATGGGGATCATTGAATAATTATTTTCTTACAAAAATGGTACGATCCTTAGCAATTTCAATATGGGGTCATTGAATAATTATTTTCTTACAAAAATGGTACGATCCTTAGCAAATTTTGAGTAGTATAGTACACTATCGTAACCATTGATAGTTTAGGTTACTATTGATGGAAATAATCGATAGTTCAAGTTACTATCAATGCATTGCTAGCAGACCACTCACAATTGCGATCTATTGATAGTTCGACCTATCGTTGCACCCCTAACGCTTACCCCATCGAAGTCTGAAATTATCTCGTTGAGGACACGGATACATTCCAGGCCATGTTTGTTGGCGGCGTTCTGCTGGTAGAAGTCCTTGAAGTTTGGAATGGAGGCGAACATCACACTGACGTTAGGGTAGTACTTGTGATAGAGGTCCTGGAAACAAGGGGAGATAATGCATTCAAGGAGAAGCCACTGGTGCATGTGATTATGAAACCTTTCTGAGTATGCAATTTCATGCTCACACTCACAGTTTTGTTCATAAATCTCCATATGAAATTTGAGCTTGAGCATGAAATTGTACTAAAAACATTTGTGATCTTGAGGATAGGAAGAAAGGGGAGATAATGCATTCAAGGAGAAGATATTGGCATAGTACTTCCGATAAGAGATATTGGAAGCAAGGGGAGATAATCCATTCAAGGAGAAGACTGAGAGAGTACTTGTCATATGATGCTCTTTTATCCACTAAAATACCATAGCACTATAGCAGTTATCAGACAGACAAATAAATACAAAGGTCACTGGTCTCTTAGCAGATGTATACAAGCACATGAAATGATTCCAAGATCTTCGAATCAAGGGGAGATAACACATTCATTGCCAATGAGCTGTCAGCAAATGTAAGTATCGACAATAATATTATATGTCTGAATACATACCTCATTTTTTCGACTTGATCGCATGAAGTAATCGGCGACATGCGCAGGTAAAATATTTTCTAGAATTATTTTATTGATGGCCGCCGTGACCTTGACCTCGTCTGTGTCCTTCCCAGTCTTCCACAGCAGGTCCAGTCTCTGAGTGTATTCCGTCTGACAAGAAAGATCATCAGCTTTTACAAATATTTATTTATTCAAGAAATGATGAAGCCAGGGATTTTCTGTCTTTAAGGCGGACTCACACGAGTCGATCGGTTGTAATCATGTGAGCGTACATGCGATACACTCTGCAATGACAGAGATTGCATGAGTAGAACAAATTCGTTGTACGACCGATCAACCCGTGTGAGCAAGCCTTAATACAGCTTCGTTCTTACCTGTCTGTCAAGGATGTGCAGAGTGACAAACATAATGGCCAGGTACACAGACGCACGGACTCGGATGTCGATGTGGACGTCGTAAGACCTGCAGACATGCAAGATAATTTCCAATTACATTTACCATATATTATTAAAGGAAGTGTTACAGTTAATTATTAACTATATATTTTGGCTGTCTCTAAAGGATGATCATTTTCAATATTTATTGTTCATACTTTTAAGATAGACGAGCAAAACATAATGTTCTGCTTGAATTAAACATAGGATAATGGAATTATTCTTATTATTCTTATTGTTATTACTATAAACATTATTATTATCATTAATTAGTATTAATGCTGTAGATATAATGTAACCCTATGCCTGCTGGAATGGTCACAGGAATAGTTCTTAATGGCATCTCACATTGCCTGCAGCAGGGAGATAGTTAAGCAAGACACAATCTAGTCTGGAGATTACAAAACCTCTTGAGTATGATTTCATGCTAAAGCTCAAATTTTATATTGTACAAAAGTGAACAAAACTTTGAGTTGAGCGTGAAATTGTATTTAATTTTTTTTCTTCGTAATTTCGCGGCCAGATATGTGCACCTCCTCCCATGTTATTTTAGACTCCCCGACTCACTCTGCATCACTGTTGATGATGGTGTTGAAGCGTGTGAAGATGTCCTGACGTCCCAGATGTAGCACCAGCAGATACACCAGCAGTGCCACCACCATCTCCACCAACTTCACCAGGAAACTGATGTGTACGAACACGCTGCACGCCGTCAGACCTAGCAGGAAGCTCTGCACATAGTACTGAAACATAGTATAGCACTGAAACATTTAGTACTGAAACATAGCATAGTACTAAAACATGTAGTACTGAAACATAACATATTATTGAACTATAATATTGAAACATAGTATAACATTGAAACATATAGTACTGAGACACAAGCTAGTATTGAAACATAATACTGAAACATTATAGCATTGAAATATAATAGTACTGAAACATAGTATAGTACTGAAACATACATTACTGAAACATGATATAGTATTGAAACATAGTATAACATTGAAACATAGTACTGAAACATAAGATAGTATTGAAATAAATACTGAAACATAGTATATTTCTTACCAGTGGATAATCACAGCTTCCCTCAACCATGCGTGATTCCATCATAGACATATTGCTGCTAATTTCTGTATGGAGATCTGTGTTGCAGGAAATCTGAAACAGAGGTGAGTATTCTAATAGAAAATGTTACTCAATGTAGAAATGATCAACATTATTATTTCACATTTACTTTCATCATGAATGCACATGTATATTTTTCAAAACTTCATGTTTCATTGTATTGTGTTGTGTTTCAGTGTTTGCATACATTTGTACATTGTGTTTTAACCATTCACTACTGGATTAAGTCTCTCCATGCTGAAGGCAACCTGTGCCTAATCCAGCAGGGAGAATGTTAATAAATTATAATCACTGTTCAATATGGCATCTCCAGTTATCACCAGCAGTGAGGAGGTTAACAATTGTGAGACAGCGTGGAGTGGACTCACCAGACTGATGCTGGATACGAAGAGAATGCTGCTGGTACAACACACAGATATCGCCAGCCTCAGACACATGCAGTATGTTATATAACGACTCAGCTTCACAAAGACTTGCACCAGTTTGTTAGCATACACCTGCAGAAATACAATATCCACAAATCAAAATGAGATAAATATTCACAATTATTTGCCCCATGTGAAAATAATAAAAAAAGATCATAAATACTAATAATCAAAAATACTATTTACAATTTTATAAATTTTCATATTCTAAAAAATGATATTTAACATTACAATATTTGTGTTAATCCTTTAAAAACATGTGGATGTAGTTTGAGCATTTTAAAACTAGTTTTTACATTAAAAATCAAATATAAATTGTCAAAAGATATTAAAGATGATGATATGATTATGTTACTGACTTACCACAAACATTTCAGCCAGATGTATGACAAATATCAGTCCAAATAAGAGCAGGCCCAACACCCCTGCACAGAGTAGTGGAATATCCCTGGAAGAACAAGTGCAAACTATACAGCAACTAGCTCTAGTAGGCTCTCATAGTGCAATATTATAAATGTTGCTTCAAGCATTTAACATAAGAAAATGATCAACAAAACAGCACCAGAATATATATTATCACCATGATGACTAACAGAACACCAGAGCATACCCAGGCATCAACATGATAGCCAATAGAACATATTGGGGCAGCATGATGGCAAGCAGAACCGACCCAGAACATACATGGGCATTCAACATGATGGCCAACAGAACAACATCAGGACATACCTGGGCATCAACATCATGGCCAATGGGCATCAACATGCCGGGCAGCGTGATAGCCAACAGAACAACACCAGAGCATACCATGGCAGAATGGTGGCCAACAGAACATATCTGGGCATGAACATGATGACCAATGGGCATCAATCAACATGATGGCCAACAGAACGGAGTGAGAACGTACCTGGGCAGCATGATGGCCTGTATGATGACGGTACACAGGAAGATGACGGCGCAGCAGGCCACCTGGTACTTGAACATGAAGTCGGCCTGATGGACGTACGTGTCCTCCATGTCCGCGCTGTGGAACGTCAGAAACACCTTGTGCAGGTCCTCATTGTCGGGCAGACATCTGCGGAGAAACACAATTACTACCATCTCAATTACTACCACCTCCAGTCTCACACAGAGCTTTTCCTTGGTCTCACACAGTCTCATCTTCCTCCTCAAATCTCATCCAGTCTCACCTTCTTCCTCCATTCTCACCCAGTCTCACACAGTCTCATCTTCCTCCCCAAACTCCTCCAGTCTCACCGTCTTCCTCCAATCTCATCCAGTCTCACACACTCTTTCCTCAATCTCACCCACTCAATTTCCTCCACAATCTCACTCATACAGACTCTTCCCTCAGTCTCATTTTCCTCCCCAACCTCATCTAGTCTCACCTTCCTCCCCAACCTCATCCAGTCACACACTCTTTCCCCAACCTCCTCCAGTCTCACCTTCCTCCTCCAATCTCATCCAGTCTCTTCTCCAGCTCCACCTTCACCTCATGCTGATGGTAGATGCTTCCTGACAGCAGGCTGTGTAACAAACAACAGCATATCCATTATGTTTGGCTGTTAATGCAGCTACAGAATCAGGGTATCGTTTCTCAAAGCTCTCATATCTATTATGAGACCATACCGCTCTCGTAACTGCACAGTCCCCATGTATTAGAGATCGCTCCAAGAAATTATACGACTTACAAGATGCACCATTTGATTTGTCATCGCTTATGGGTGAAATATTCGTACTGCGACATAAAGCACTAATTCAATCAAACCATCCAATTCTATGCACAACAGGCAACCAAGATAGGTATGACTATATTATTTTAAATAGTCATATAGTAAAATATTGCTGTTATCTTATTTGCACAAGTTACATGACACACTACTCAATTGATAAGCACCTTGGGGGTAATTTTGTACCATTTTCCATGGTGGCAGTCTGCTTCTAATGGGGATGGAGGTGAGCAGCAACTATGGGCTCATTGACAGGATTTGATTTGAAAATGTTTACTTTTGTAGTCTGACATTCTGTCAACTTTGCTACTACTTCCCCATTGTCAACTTTGCTACTACTTCCCCATTGTCAATTGCCTTATAAATCACTTTGTAAATCATATCAAGTAAAATATTTACGTTTGGTCTAATCCACTGGAGTTGATGATGAAGTTAGTGTCCACAAGCGCCAAACTCTGATTTTTCATGAGAAAAATATATTAATTAATACATGTTGGGTATTAATATTACATGATTGGTGCCAATTCAGATATATGAATAGTCCATAACTAAATTAATTTAATGTAATTTTATTGCAACATTTTTAAGAGACATTTTAGTTTCTTCATACACCAATGTTTATTGCAAACATTTTAAGAGAGGTTTTAGTTTCTTCATAATTGTAAGACATAGCAAATCAACGGAGAAGACGATGTGTACGTACTGTGAGACTGAGAACACGTGACACCATGGATGTGGACTGGAGGTTGGCGAAGGGTTTATCGATGCCCCACGTCTCCAGGTATTTTGTAACTTTCACCGACGCTCGCATCGTGTGCTCAAACCTGGTCTTGGCAAACTTGTGTTTCCTTGGCTGTAAAGTATGATGTTTATAAATACATTAAACATTGGAAATTATTATCTAAGGTGATAGTCGATGTCAGCATTGATTTGAATGGGATAATTCATGAAATCTGACGGATATTAAAATATTTAAATCTTTTGAACATAGTGGTATTTATTACAAATTAAAATATGCTACTAGTGATATTATATAAAATTCAAATATGACTTCATCATATCATATTTACTATGTAATTAAGCTTAATATGGAGACAACAGTGAAAGTGTTCTCATTAAATGATAATAATTGTAGGAATAATAATAATAATAATAACAATATTGCACCAAATCCATGCTTGAAAGATTGCTGATAGCACATTATTATCGTGGTCAATGGATCAATGTGCACTCATGTCACCTACTCATCATCCTGGGCAGTATACAACACAAGCTGCTAGTTATCATAATTTTAAAATATCAAAACTTGAAGATAATAGGTAGTAGTACAAACACACCCAAACATTTGTTGTTAGTCAATGTAAATTCAATTGTAACACACAATACTCATAGAAACATAATTCCTTTTTAAACTAGGTCTGTAGTTCTTAGTAAATTATGATTTCATATCATCGAATATCTTTTTTTTTAAACAGATAATATTGTATATGTATTTTTCAGTAAATTTGGAAATAAATAATCTGTGTAGCCCTCACTAAAAATGAGTCCTTATATAACAGTTTCTATAGATTATCATCTATAAATTGATAAATACATAAAGACATGTAATAGCTTCTCCACTGATGCATACTCAATAAAGCATTCATAAAATATAAATCATATTTCCATTATATAATGTTGCAGACAATTTTGTTCATGCTGCAGTGATTAGAACTGGGAGAAAATATTTAAAGCCATTGGAATGTAGAGAGGTTTCTTCAACCGTACAAATGCAAACAATCCTCTGAAACATTTACGTTATGTTAACAAACCTAAAGACAATAAAATGGATATGCCCATATGACTGTTCTTATGAATTTATTTCTGGAAATGGAAAAAAGCACACGCTATATAGTCAAGTAGTTCTTTTCTTAGCTAATGCCTGAAAAACACTTCCATTAAATATTGTATTTTTTTATGTCTGTTTCTTTTTAAAGGATGTAACATGGTCACAGACATGACGTATCAAACAAACAACCTTTAAATTAAAGTCAGTGAGTTGTTGTTTTACATCACAGTAAAAATAAGTTACGCATTCACGATGATTTAAAATAAGTAAATTTACTGTCAGCCAAATATAAAAGCATGTTTCTACATTCAGGGATGAAAATGCTTCAATTTTTGATAGAAAAAACAAACAAACATCCAGCCTTTAAATATTTGTCTTTCAATGAAAATATTAACCATCTCATTGCTAGATTATGCATTTGAGAAATTCCACAAATCTGCAAAAATAGATTCTCATCCCTGGACCTTCTCTAAAATAATGCATAAAGCTGTGTTGGAGATTTGCAGCATTAATTAACAAATGATCACAGAAGCACTCCATTGTTAAGTCACACTTCAACTCAAAATATGTGAATGGTCCAATCAAGGTGAACGTAGTAAATATTGTGAATGTCAAGTAAATATCAAGTATTTGACGTGATGCACTTCAAACTAAAAGAAAACACTATTTTTATCCTTACGCTCTCTTCAACACTGTCTGAATCTGACGACTCCATATCCTCCAGCTAGTGACAATTTATGACAAAGATAGGCGTGAAAATATTGAATGATAAAATCCACATGATGGGGAGTAAAAATAAATTACATTTTACAAATTCAGATTTTTGTCTCACTCACTCAACAATATTCACTGAAACCTAATTATCACATATGACTAATTACAGACGGATGTCTAGTATTTGCTATTGGTAGATTTGTGCTATTGACATCATGTTGTGCTAGTTTGCAGGTATACTGCAATATTCAGTGCTATGGATGTTGCAGGTTTCCTCCTGCCTTAAACTGAGCAGCCATAGAAGTGAACTAAACTTGAAAGCAGCTCTAAAACTCAATTAAACAAATAAAAATAAATAAAACTAATGCTGGTATAGAACTCACCCTCCTCTCACAGGGAACCACGAGGAACGTCTCGATGCCGTTGTCCGCTATATAGCTGCTCCTGGTTTGTGCGTTACCCGGCTCCACCTCATACTGGCCGTTCAGGCTCTCCATAGTCTTTTTGGAAATGTGTACACGTCTGGAAACACACACAGAATAGGGCTATTTGATTTGCATTAACCGGCTAGGCACTTCCTGTGGCTAGACTGTTTTATTTGCAAGCCAACCGGCTAATTTCCAGATTTTACATAAAAAAAGATGATACAAAACTAAATTTCATACAAATAATAACTTAGACATTCTTTATGGTTTATTTAGGAGATAAACAGTTCCTATTGCAAATTTTCCATGAGGTTATCGTGGTTAACCCGGTGGGAATTTCATTAAACACCGACAAATAATTTAATTTCTTTGTTCAGAATGGGATAACAATACAAGAAGTGTAGAGAATTCACACCAATTCATCTTTAAATTCACATAATTTCACATTTAAATTCACATTTCAGTGTGTATAAATAAACTTATTTACCCCGGCACTCCAGAAGACTCCATCCTGTTGGCGATGGTGACGTCATCTGACCACACGTCGTACTGCCACTTCCTGAGCCCCAGAACTCCACACAACACTGTCCCTGTGTGCACGCCTATACGCATGTCCACGTTCACTCCAGTAGCCTCCCGTACCTCTCTGTAACGTAATCCCACATTCCGTAATTCCATTTTCCATAATTATATTTTCTATAATTCTAGATTCTGTCATCCACAGTAACATTATGCCAAACCTTCAAAACAATCTTACTAATTTTAATTTAATAATAGGGTTTTAAAAATATTAATGTCATACAATCATGGTTTGTTGACATATTTCATGACCAAACTTATTTATTTATCTGAAAGTATGTACATTTTATTTGTCTACACAAGGTGGGCAACAAGCTACATTTTCCGAATGTCCCACTGATTTTCAATATTTTATTATTTTTTTTATCTTGCGATTTATAATAAGTAGAGACAAAAATAATAATAAAAGTATGCTCTGTATGGCAGCTCCAGTGGACTCCAGGGAGGAGAAGGTTAAGCATGTTGCCAAGGTTACCTGATGGCGTCGATCATGCGCAATCCCATACGGACACAGTTAGCGGCGTGTTCCTCCACCGCTGTCGGAATCCCAGACACACAGTAGTAACAGTCGCCAAGGATCCGGATTCGCAAACAGTTACTTTTCTGTAATAAGACGTTAACATTTTAAAAATGTTTTTCTAAAAAAATTAACTTTTTTTAAAAATTCAAATATTAATTACACATCTATTCTTCTCCAACAAAAAACATATACATCAGAATTGATGCTTTGAATCTACAGCCATGTTACAATTGATTTTAATTTTATATTTTATTGAAATATTTCAGGCAACAACATTTTTTTTTAAATTCTCATTAATGTATAACAATTATGACCATGCAAATATTATTGATAAACATGCCATATGTTAGTTAAAAATAAGCAAGCATATGAACCTTGGCCAGTTGATCGAAACGTCCAAACAGTTCGTTCAGCATTTTCACGAGTTCAGCTGCCGTGCATTCAGAAGCCAGTGGGGTGAAGTTGACGATGTCTGCATACAGAATGCTGAAACACACCGACACTTTTATAAACATGCAGATAAAAAAAAAAATCTAAAAGGAGGGATGACATGTAGCATACTATTATCAATACATACAATCAAACACAAGTTTCTGGTTTCAAAGCTAAAAGTATAACAATATACTGTAAATCATGAAATTAATGCGTCACTAATTTAATCTTAGACGTAAATGCGACACCAATAAAATGCGAACGGCCATGTCTCCATACATGTTTTCCTCCAAGTCTTACCTTTAATGCGCAGCAATTAAATGCAACAATACGGCGGTCGCATTTTTCGCATTAATATTCTGCTCACATTAATTTCATGATTTACAGTAGATTGACAATTTCCTGTATTTACTGAGAACAGGTGGCTCAGCAGTTAGCATATCAGACCATAAAATTGAGTGTTCTGGGATTGATTATTTCCTGAAAATATTAATATTTATTTTTACAGAGGAAAAGAGATACTGGTAAACAAACATATGAATACAAGAGCGCAATGTATGGATTCCATGTACAGTACAGTTGTAATGTTTAATCTGCCTCAGCCTTGTCTTCGAAGTCTTACTGTAACAGGCTTTTCTATTCCGACACTAATGAGAACAACAAAAACACCATCTTTCTCAGCTGCTCATGGGCATAAGATTAAAAGTACATCAATATGTTATATATTTTTTTTTGTATTCCAAAATGCATGTAGATTCTAATTACCGGGTAGGTAGGTTTTGATTACAAATAATTCAAATTGTAAATAACTTATTTTATTTTATGTAAAACCAGAAAAATAACTGTCTTCTGGATAACATATATAATCCTAGAATGGATTGCTTACTCTATTTTCTGTTAATTTCTCATCGTATTCCTAAAAATATACTACTCCCCAGGCAAACATTCGATGACATTAACAATATTTCATTCTGGATGGACACAATAATCATGATGTATTGCTCTTCCTGTATACCATGAAACCCTATTACTGTGTTTAGCATTATGTATTGATATAAACCAAATTGCCATCTGGATCTATTGAAATTCCGCGAATGCACCAGCAATAGAATAATAGATTTATACTGATCGATACTGCCGCCAATACAGACATTACATGTGTATTTAACAAACTATACAAAGACGAAGGCCTAATCTATTTAAATAAAGTAGACCCAATTCGATACTTCCATGGAAGTCTGGTAGCCACGGAACTATAATAACGGGTTAAATATTTACATTAAGCTAATTAGTTTAATAGAAATGGAGCTTTTCTACTTTCCGTACATCAAGCAAATCAACAGGTTGATTGAAGTTAATAAGTATACAATGGGCAAAACAGAGTCGCCATATTTTGTTCATGTGATTAAGATCACAATTTACTTTGACATTAACTGATCAGATGTTCTGTAATTGGTGGAATGTCGACAAGAAACATCCATGCTGAATTAACTGAATTTTCTGTATTTCTTCTGTGTTTTTTCTGTATTTCTGAAAAGTAGTGGTATGTTTACAGTTGGATGATAACCTAGAGTAACTTCATGTTACAGTAAGACTTATGAGCCATGCTTGATACTGACAACGTAAGGTGATCACTGTGGCTCCAATGTCCAAACATTCTACCACTGTACTATCACCTCACCCATGCCACGAGCACCAGCTGGTACTGACAGACCAAGGATGATACCTGTATTGCCACATAATAGAGATCTGAAGAAGGAAGTGAAGCAGGCCTACCTGACGTCTGAGTAGTGCTGGATGTACAGATCCTGGAAGGGGGAGGGTTTGGGCGTCTTGCTCATCATCTGCTGCTGCAGGTCTTCCTTCAGCTCCTTCACCAGGTTGCTCGGGATACAGCTGATCAGCAGCTCCTCCTGGAAGTACCAGTGTGTGTGGAGCTTACAGTACAGTGCAATTATATGCATGTAGGAAGCAATTATAAGTGTGTGTGTGTGTGGAGCTTACAGTACAGTGCAATTATATGCATGTAGGAAGCAATTATAAGTGTGTGTGTGTGGAGC
>JAUTBV010111493.1:0-14237 GCA_032361325.1 Lepetodrilus fucensis
ATCATGCATAATTAGTCTCAGATCGAAATTCGTGTGTCCATTATATAGGTCAATCAACCGTGATATTATGCCTTTAAGGAGCGAAACGAGATATTGGTTTTAATTTGATTGATTCAAATCAATATATATATACGAGAAACCTCAATGGATATACACCGGAACAGAGTGTTTGGCAGGGTATCCTTTCACGAAGCTCTCTTATCCGCAAAGAGACCATAGTGCTCTCTTTGCGGTGTATTAGCTATCGGCAAAGAGAGCGTTATGGTCTCTTACTTAGTTGATAAGAGAGCTATACCCAGAATGACAACGCTAGACGTGCGTTTTAATGTTCCAAGAACTTGCAAGCTATCTCTTTCTAGTGTAAATACATTCTCTCCACAGACACCACAACCTTCAGTTGCGATGCCGTCTGTTGTTTGATGGACAAAGCCCACACCACCAGTTAATCTCTCTGCACAGGACATGAACTTATCTAAATTGCAACATTAGCATCGATGTGTTTGAGGAGATAAAAGACATTTCACTCGAAGATAGCCATTACCTTCCACCAGACTCACAAGAGCGGCAATGAAAACACACCACCGGCCAAAAACACAAGGTCTGCATCGTTATTGGTGGACGACTTCAAAACAAGATGGCGGCCGTTACACCTGCATGCAAATTCCGTGGTGTTTTCGCACTTCCGTTTGTCGTCTGCGCACAGTATCCAGTTAAACTCCAAACACCAAAAAATCCAGAAACGTCTACATTCTTTTTTGGGCGACGTGTTGTAAATAATGTGTAATTACTTTCGTTCGACAACATGTGGTGTTCAGAGTATGTGAAAATTCTGTTCGGGTAAGATGCACTGCATGTTAATTTGCAAAGATTGTTTACCATGATGTGCGTCGTTTTCTCAGCTGGCGAGACGACACCCTTCATCTATTTCCTAATACAATATTGTAGTGGCATGAGATGAGGGGTATAGTGCTGTAGATGGTGCTCGTCTGTACTTTAAAGACTGGTATCAGTATCTAGCCTCAAGAAGAGGCGCAATTGTCTCCTGAAGACACAGCAGGTGCGTTCTCACCACGCCTTGTGCTGCGCTGTGTCATCATGAGCAAGAAACTCACAAGCAATGCTACATGCACGTATCAAGCAAGAAACACACATTTTCAACTCAATGTGCAGTGGTATGTTCAAGAACGTAGTTTCGGGGTATGTCTAAAGGCATGAGTGATTCTATGTAAAAATAATGTTGATTATTTTATCACATGTATTATTTCATTGGCGATGCACAAACGTATAGTTCAACCACAGTTTAGGCTAAACTAGGTTTAAGCGACGAGTTATACCACTGTCGGTATGATCCTTAAACTACGGTTTAACTACACTACATTCGTACAACTACATAATCTTTCTCTGTATATCTGTATGTGTCTTTTCTCTCTTTTTTCTCTCTCTCATCCACATCCGAACATCATCCCATCATATATCATCCTAGGCCATTGCCTACATCCCTATATATATGCAGACACCTCTATGCCTACATGCAAATCCCATGCGAAAAGCACTACACCTAATGGCCAAATGATGGTTGTATACATATCGTTTCTCACTTAATCATATACGCCTAAATCACATCGTAAATATCCTGTCATCGAGAAGCATCCAGCGTTTAGAAAGGAAATAACGATCGCAATATATTGAGAAACACGGGAAGGCTTATTTAATAGTTGACACTGTATTGCTAACCCGTGTTTCTGGTGCAGGAAAGTAACTAATGTGTATCCAGCCTGCCATAAGATCAACAGATCCCAATTAATAAATAGTTTATGATACTTGCCTCGGCGGTGATGCTATGCAAGATGGTTTAACATATGTTGTGTGGAAATACGTACAGTGTATATACACACTCGCAAGTACCGGATAATCACCTTTGCAATCTCTGAACACGGACCACGATCGGTGACCCCATGATTAAGCACCGTTGTTGCAATATGGATGTGTGCACACCGCACATTTCAGTATTAATTTCGCTAAGTGAAAAATGAATTAGAGTAAATCAAATGGCTGACTCACCATCTTATATAAATGCAGTTATTTAAAAACATCTGATGTTCCTATCATTGTACATTGATGAGATTTAATACATACATTTATGATGCGCATATATTCATTCTTGTCCAGTACTTGTGAAACATTCATTGGACGCAATGCCAAGATAAACTATGAATAGATTTCGATTAATTTAAATAGCATTTAAAGTGCACACTCTTGACAATCCAAGAATCATTATAGAGGCTGTGTATAGCCTTTAAAACCTAATGCCGAGGTAAAACGAGGACGCCCAAGACAGTATACTATCCATAGTCTGAGAGGGTGAAAGTAAATAGTTTAAATATAAATTATATTACCCAATACAGCAATGGTAGGCCTACTGAATCCAGTTAAAGACCAATCAATGTAAACGATTTCATTCGGAAAATCATCACGAACCTTCCAGAACGTGAAAAACTAATTTATTTGACTGTCATTTAGCGCCGTCGTAAAACTCTCACAAACAGGATATTGCTCACAACGGCGTTAGGATGACGGCCGAATGTTAAAGGCGTCAACATATAAACGGACTCTAATTTTAACCAAGCGAGCAGGTTTTGGCCACCGGGAGAGTGAACTAGTCGATAAAAGTTCTAAATTTGATTTAACATGTCAATGGTGAGAATGTATTTGACTGTAAAATGAAAATCTAGATTCGTGATGGTTTCTGTGTATTACGCGTAGTATTCATGTGGCTTCTTTTGATCTGTACGATTTAATTTGTTTAGCAAGTGATTTAGTTGACAGAGATTTCTATTGCATGAAGTGTCCTCATAATTGCGTATTCCCAAATTCTAATCAGCGGTCTTATCACGTATTTACACAATATCTGGTTTCAATCTGGTATGGCTGCTGATAGATAGAGACCAATGGAGGAAGAACCTTCAGTTTTCTAACGATATAAACGTGATGGTTCCCTGGCAGCTGGACAAGAGCTATTTCGTTTATAATCATATCCTTATCTCACGTGCATTTTAAGGAGAGGTATTCAAGTAATTTATTGTGGCCTTAACATAATTGTGAAAACTGATGGTCTTTAGGCCTATACCGGAAGGTCTAGAATGAGTAGCTAAGTACGCATGCGCGCTCGCATAACGAAGTCAGTAGAAAGGATAATTGTTTAGCTTGCTTGGAAAGAAAGTGCGCGTTTATGACAATACGAAAGATGAGCGTGTTTTATGGGGACAAAACATGACCACATGAACCTCTCAATATATACATGTCGTAGCAATTATCAAGTAATTGGCGTTCATAAGTTTCAATTATTATCATCATCCTGTCTGCAATTGAGCGGGTTTTATGTCCGCGTCATCTCGTCATCCTACTGGCGCGTGAATGCATGAGCCTGCGCGTGTGTGGTGCATACAAAACACGGAATACACACTTCTTTAAGGCTAAAACGTAGATAACGCGCGATTCGTCAATCCTCGGCATGACTCCATAGGCCCTGCGTTCTCACCACGACCAAGTATCGAAAACGCCGTTTAAAAAATCTAGCAATAGCAATAGACTAACGAATAAAAACTCCGGGATTGCAATCGCGTTAACCTTTTTACAGTCGGGTAATGAAGCTGGGAGAGGGGAATTCCCATCTCGGCGTGAACCTCCCCTGCTGCTAACGTCTGCCAGAAATATTACGTCACAACATTTCCACCGGTACAGAACGAGTTGTCGTGATTTACGGGCACCGGGGCGCCTCATCAAAAATTGTTCCCTTGAATTTTACTGGAAATGGAATCTGTCAAAGAAATTTCGGCTGGGGCGAAGTGAATAAACATTTTTTTTCAAGAACGCATCCAGGAAGGTGCGTAGGTATAGCAGGGCGAGCGATCAATCAATGTTGGTGTTGGGGCAAATTGCACGCTAACATTTATGTTGACGTATCACGGCTTGTCAATTTACAATGGATCACCGACCGCTCGGCCATTCTAACGAGATGAAACCGGGGAATGAACACAAATGGCGAATCTCAGAGGAAATTGAGCCAATACACCAATCAGAGATGCTTCTCCGGTGAAACTGTTCAACCTATTGAATGGTAAAAAGTCGAGAAAGTAGACTAACTTGTCTCTTCCACCTTTTTCTTCATTTCTTTTTTTCAACCCAAAAAACCTCATTTATCTTACGTTGACATCGCCCTCATAAATTAAAACTACCATACAAAGAAGACCGAAACACTAAGGTACAGCACTTTGTTTAACCAAAATAGCGTTAAAATATATGGTCCATGGTAGTGTTTTTATGAATTGAATGCGAATTACGAATGTTTATAGCAATAGACGGAGAATACACTACGACAAGTCGTAACTTAGAAGAAGTAAAATTAAGTAACCACATCACTGTACTATTGCACGAAGCTGTCTGCTTGCGTATACTTCATTTTAATACGAAAAACACATTGCTTATATTGATGTTGAAAATAGTTTGGATATTTAATCATAGTGTTCATCCATAATTGTATTTCTTGTTCGGGTAAAAATGTTAACCTTTAAATCAACATTTCTAATCCATATCTAGTTTCGTAAATAGTTAAGGCGATGGCAACCCATCCTCGAAAACACAGGCCATTATGACTACACTAACCTCCGTCTAATATTTGACGAAGGTTAGTGTAGTCATAATGGCCTGGGTTTTCGAGGATGATGGCAACCATGCTCTCGCTTCTAGTACATGTACTGTATACCTATTAGAAGCATTGTTAACTAAAATTACGAACTAGAACCATTTTTGCAAAGGACACCACGAGTAACTATGATATTTACACTTGGTTAAGAAAGACAGCAAGTATATAATATTATTTACACGTAAATGAAGAAAGACAATAAGTATGGCATTTACATGTGATGAAGAAAGACAAGAAGTATGTTATTTACACTTAATGAAGAAAGACAACACATATGGTATTTAGTACTATTTACACGTGATGAAGAACGGTAACTATATGTACATGTACATGTATATACTTATTACAGGTGGTGAAGAAAGACTAAAGAACAAAGAAAGTATGGCAAAAGGTAGGATATTTTATTTACACGTGCTGAAGGAACATAACCAGTATGGTATCTACACGTGATGAAGAAAGACTGAATATTATAAAATACAACAAATATATTATTTACACGTGATGAAGAAAGACAACAGATATGGTATTTACACGTGATGAAGAAAAACAACAAGTATGATATGTACACGTGGTAAAGAAAGACAACAGGTATGATATATTATTGTATTCACAATTGGTGACGAAAAACTGAATATTGTAAAAGCCAACAAAAATGTATATGTACACAAGCATGAAAGTCAACAAGCATGGTATTTAACATCCTCGAAAACCCAAGCCATTATGACTACACTAACCTCCGTCAAATATATTTGACGGAGGTTAGTGTAGTCACAATGGCTTGTGTTTTCGAGGATGGGTATTTACACATGGTAAAGAAAGTCAACAAATATGGTATTTCTATGCGGAAGTGACCGCAGAATGGACTTTTCTTCTGGATCTAGCATCACTCAGAAATGTGAGAAGTTAACGTGGCCGTACACGTGCACTGGTCCTGACAAGGTGTGTTCAATCACTGGATATGAAAGTCATTAGACACTGAATGCTAATCCATGTGCGCCTGTATCGTGTTTCCATACTTTGAATTAAATGTACGTACTGTCAACATTCTAGAGCACATTCAAGCGCACGCTATAATTATTGAAACGTGGACGAGAAGAGATAGGGGTGCACTTCATTTCCTGTCTTTATCCGTTATATGGAGGCGTTTGGTATCGTCTAAAAGCTAAATATAGATACGAGTATACATTGAACACACTCTTAACCTTCTCCCTGCTGAATAAAATACAAGTGTTCTATTTATGCATATAGTCGGGCAACTTAAGTCGCCTTCAACAGGGAGAGGGTTAAAGTGAGCTATAATATGGGATAAATTAAATGTATGCGGCTGATTTGTCAATTCTGCCATTTCTTTTGCGTGTGTGCAAACTTTGAATGTACCAAATTTTGCGTAAACAAATTAATGTACGTCTGGTATATGGGTCGCAGGAAATGTTACAATTGTTTTAAAAATACGATTATGTTGAAGTATTACTTTCATATTACTAACACTTCAAATAAACTACATTTATTTCTGTCTGGCTTTATACTAAAACTTGTAGTCTGGCTCTCGGGAGTCTCAACATGTAATTAACCGCTCTCTTTATCTCCTCGTTATTGAAACTAGTCCCCTTCATTCATAACAATCATATTTCTACATGCCATAATCACCACTAAACGCAGATGCCTGTAGCATACATCACCGGCTCCTAACGTAAGCAGACCTCATCGTAGACACACGAAACCACTGAGAAACTACTCGAGATCCATACTGCTGATAAATCTCGATATAAGTACCATGTAATTAATATTATAGGCTGGTCAGGAAACCATTATCAATGGTCGTCGCTTTTGCATCACGTGACGATATAAACGATAACGATTGGCTGCTGACAGCTGGAGGCAGTCATGTGGTCTCACCGGTTTAAGATGGCAAGAAGGTGCACACTTGAACACTCGTGAGATATGGCAGATTTATTGTGGATGGTTTCTCTTACACTTCAGTCCTGTTGATTTTGCTTTGTATATGGAGTTATACAAGGATTCTTCAACCTGCTGGTTTTAATGGCATAATAATAAAACCATAAAACACTATTATTGGCAATATTTCAATTCGATTTTCATCTCTTTTCGTGTGAACCGACGACCACTGAGATTATGATTCCCAGCCTTGAACTTTCCATCATCCTGTTATTGAAATACACGCACAGTCGTCGCGTCAGACGCTTGTTATGTGTTAGTGTTCATAATAGATTAAACTATAAAATGTGTCTTGCACAACCTGACTTATGAATTAAATCTGAAAGAAGCAGAGAACAAAGATATAAGCCAACAAGCTTGGTTACCATTGCTGTTTTCTTATTTGGAAAACATGAAGCAATTAATGTCTGTATACATTTTTTAAATGTACACAACGTTTTGTTTGATTGTACGGCTTTGTGGTAAACGTGCTTATATTGAGGCATTCACACACATCCATATCTCCTAAATAATATTGTTTGACAAAGTTGTAAAACCACCATAAATAGATATTACGTTGTATTATTTTTAATTCTCTATTGAAAGAAAAGCTACAACTATATAGTACTCAAACCAACATATAATATAGTATACGACTCTGACCGCAACAAATGGGTCCACTATATGCAGGGCAACATACGCGTAGAGCCATATATTATGTACATAAACACGGTTCAAGCTCAACGGTGGTTTACAAACAGGTGCCCGGAAACCATTAGTCCTTGTTTTGTCTGGACATCTTACCCGGACTATATTCCACACACTATTACACCATCGTGGTTTACATTACCTTAGGTACCACTCAGCCACACCAAAGGTCAGTTAGGAGAGTCACCCCCGAACCCACCCAACCCCCTTCTGAAATCTGGGAGATAAGGAATCCATTTAGGCCGTCGTGCTGAGATTCCATAGTAATAGTATACACGTCTTCCCCTGTCTTCCTTTGTCCGTGGTCGACTGTTATGTAGACATGGGCACGTCCACTAGCTCCATTGGACATGCAGACCCCGTCCACACTAATATAACTATTGTGGAGTTGTATACTGCCACACTTTCATGAGTTTTTTGTTCGTTCTCAGTTCCCGTGTACCGGTACACAGGAAAGTCCAAACTTCCCACATGAAACCATATGTTCTTTGAAAATCAAAAAATGTTATTCGCCATGGATTTATATGCATATAATGTGTTGCTCTTTTGGGGTTCTAGAAGAAGCTTAAATAAAAACATGTGTCCTGAGAAGTATAACTTCAGCGTGAATATTGCGTATTATCCAAAATTGCTATTTCATAATGACAGATTTATAGCTTGATCTGAATCTAAGATCTGCTGTACTTCACATACTTGTTTTGTCTATTGACTACAAATTACGAAATGATGTGTACGAGGCAAGCTGTTTGCGGATCTTTATAGTAAAACCTGCATAGAACTCGTCACCGTACTAATATGTCATTGATCACACATACAGCAGTTGCTGCAGCCGTAAATCTTATGCTACGGTCGTTTTGTGTGTGAGGGACGACCTGTGGACTCCTATGAAGCTCTCGTATCCACTAAGAGTGCATAGGGTTCTCATATCCACTAAGAGTACATATGACTCTCGTGACGACCAATATAACATAGTGCTCTTGTATCCACTAATACTCCATAGGGATATAGTATCCACTAAGAGACATTAGGGATCTCGTATCTTACGAAGCTCTCTTATCCACTAAAACACCCACAATGCTCTCTTTGCCGATAGCAAATACACTGCAAAGAGAGCGTTATGGTATATTAACGGCTAAGAGAGCTTCGTGAAAGGATGCTCAGTGTTATTGTCTTATAGTGGATACGAGAGCTTCTTGAAAGGGATTCCGCGATGGGCAACTGTATGCGTTCTAGGGGTCACTACCTGCCCCGCAGACAATACAAGCAGCATGCCAGAATGGTCAGCATATATCACTCATACAGTCGGCATCCACTTGAGGAACAGATTAACGGGACATTACTAAGGGCCATGCACGAGATCTCAAGAAGCACTAACAAAGGTTAGGACACAGTAGTGTATATGCCACTGGTAACATGCAAGGTCTTTTACGTATTGCGTATGACAGAGCTGGTCAGTCCGTGAAGGGATTTGTAATTCTATACTGTATATTATTTACCAGGGTCGTTCAGGGCTAAGGGAGTTAAAAATCATATTGAAGTTATAACTTAGAAATAATACTTGGGGACAGTTCAAAAGCTATGTAATTCGGCAATGGGAAGTTGGCTCCTTTTTCCTTTTTCGATATTCAAAATATTAGTGTTTTTCTGAATAAGGAGCTAGTGTTCTAAGGTACATGAAAGATTATGTAATTCAGATTGGATAGGTGAAATATAAAGGTCTCAATAGAGCCTATCAGCCTATATAGATGTCATATAAGCGCACTTCCGGTTTAGGTAGGTTGTCAAGATTTTCGTGATTTTTCGTGTTGTAGGAGAATTACGGTACGTTAGAGACATTTTGTGTTAATATACTAAATGGTTGTTATTTGTGCCTTATAAATGCATAATTTTATAATTGAGTCTACTTTTAACTTTAGAAAAAAACTAGAGAAAAAATGAATATCGAAAAAGGAAAAAGGAGCCAACTTCCCATTACCACGTGATTCAATATTGCCACGTGAAAATATACACCTAAACGAAAGTATGGTACAACTTACCTCCCCGAGACATATGGTTTATATATTGCTGACAGAATAAAACATCATATGCAATATACCGTTTACTCCAAAACAATTCAGTAAGCTGATCATTAGCGAGGTACTTCGAAATGACATGGTTTATACAACGACTTAGTTATGAAAATGACCAAACAGACAGAAAGTCGGCAAAGACGGATATATTATGATGCATGTAATGTTATCAGTTCCGTTTCTAGCCGCTCAGATATCTGATGCCGGATTCGGATTAATAAGAAGACATAGTCCCCTATATTGGCTCCAAGTATGGACTGTATACAGTGCTATTAGTCCCCTATATTGGCTCCAGTATGGACTGTATATAGTGCTATGTCCCCTATATTGCCTCCAGTAGGGACTGTATATAGTGCTATTAGTGCCCTATATTGGCTCCAGTATGGACTGTATATAATGTTATGTCCCCTATATTGGCTCCAGTAGGGACTGTATATAGTGTTATTAGTGCCCTATATTGGCTCCAGTATGGACTGTATATAATGTTATGTCCCCTATATTGGCTCCAGTATGGACTGTATACAGTGCTATTAGTCCCCTATATTGGCTCGAGTAGGGACTGTATATAGTGCTATTAGTCCCCTATATTGGCTCCAGTATGGACTGTATACAGTGCTATTAGTCCCCTATATTGGCTCCAGTATGGACTGTATACAGTACTATTAGTCCCATATATTGGCTCCATCTCCAGCATGGACAGTAAGCCCTATACTAGGTAATACTGTGGACATTGGCAACACGATTAAGGGATCATCCACCCCTCATTAGCGTGATGGGACGTCAGCACCGGAGATCTCTTGCACAAGAACTGGATTACTGCTGCTTGGACTTTTGTATGAGAGATCTTCCTTGACGCACTTGCCCTCTAAATACTGTCTGGACTTCTTAATAGACCGTCTTATCGTGTGTATAATGATACGAGATAGAAATGTATGCTTTCACGAACCAGTAGTCATTTATAGATACATGATTGTTCCTCGTTCAGTTGGCCCACAGTTGGATTCTTGTACACAGCAGAGGCCTGTTCAGGAGGGCGCGAACCCGCCAGTACACGCGTGAAATCGTCTTGGAAACCTTCATCCTTCATATGTGACGTCATATGTGACTCGCATAAACTCGCCCTTCTGAACAGGTGCCCGTTGCACGACGCTCTTGTAGTGCTACAATAGTTGTAACTGGGCTCCGGCCACAATAGAAAGCGTTGACGTTACAATAGTTGTAGCCTACAAGAGCGTCGTGCAACGGGCACCAGGCCTCAGGAGACCTATTCTCGAAACGTACTTACGAACTTCTTAGCCTAAGAACAGTTCGTAGCCATATACTATAAGAATCGCTAAGATTGTCTTACGATCGTAAGAACGTTTCGAGAATAGGCCTTCTTATAGGCTAAGAAGTTCGTAAGAACGTTTCTAGAATAGGCCCCAAGATACATAATAGATTGTGATACACATTAGAAGAAGACTTAGGAAAGTGCAAGGGAACAGTTTATTACCATTTTAGTGCCATATATAATTGCGAAATATTAACTACTTTAAAAAAATAATAACGTTAAGCTATCAAGTTCGAACAGAGATTTTCCAAAACTATAACAACTAACTTGTTTATTTCTTGGACCTTGTTTGTATTGAAGTCGTACATAGTAAATGATCTCTGGTTGATTGCTATTTAAATTATTGCAAACACACAACTTCATATGACTTATAATGTTGTGCGTTTGCTGAATTAATCAAATCCAGTGTTCGCTGGGTCGTATCCGGTTTCCTTTATAGCATAACGAAAGTTAACACTAGGTATATTTAACATGAATGCACAATAATGAGAATGCCTTCAGATAACAGTTATGTTATAGTTTTGATCTCGTGTAGGAACTATTAGGCGTTAGACATATCCATATTATTCATGGGTATATCCGGTATATGAAATTGTAAATAAGAAGCAACCGATACATGTAGTATGGGTATGTAATAATAACATTATCTACACGAATGGTTGGGGGAAAGTTTGTCACAGAAAACAAGCATATAGGATTTCAGGGAAAATAATAAGAATCTCTTTGAACAGGAATTTTGATATTGAGTTGTTGCTCTCGAATATATACCCTTTGATATCGAGGAGTGCTCTTGAGCAATAACATCCCTTGGTTCCTGAACGATCATGGCGGCAAACTGCCGTTATTGCCACGACTGAAGCGTCTAATTCACAACGACTCGTCTTTCTCCGTTAATTAAGTCGTCTTTGATTGCACTCCGATCTGTTATCCTATTTGCCCACATCAGTAGTTAATCCCCACTTCATCAAGCACCGCTCTCATTTCCGTTAGACTATATGTGTGCAGTAACCCAGTAACCCTTACCTGAAGATGTTCATTTGTACCTCGGACAACAGTCAATATAGTCCTAGTTCTGCTCTCACTTCCGTATTGAACAATATCCGTCAATAGGAAGCTCGACTTACAAATGGCGGCCGGAGAAAATAATGGCGACTCACGGGAGTTAGTGACAAGTTTACAAACACTGTCAGCAAAAGACACCTGCGGCAAATTTCCCGCCACGTCTGCGTAATGCGGAAGCGGTGCCGTATGCTGTTACCCGGTTACCCGACTCAATCCCTGCTTCAATCCCAAAACGATTACATTATAGCAGCGATGGTTATCATAGTCGTCGTGTCGGGTTCCGAATAAGACCCAGACTTATCCCGATGAGTCCATGATTGGCAGATTCTAATTACGGCAAGTTATCTTATCAGATCGTGCTATCAGAGTAATTATGTAGAATACACGAAATTTTATCTTCAAGTCTTTCTATACAAATCAAAATCTAAAACGAGATTTATGGAATTTTCCCATAGCTTTTCTGAACTTTTATGTTGATGGAAATTCATTAATGAATAAAACTATAATGATTGCACAAACGTGTCCAGTGCCCTAATGAATGTCAGGAATGTGGATACTTTCATATACGTTAACACTATTTTTCATCAATAAAGCGGGTACCATAAACTGCCGACTCAGACAACGCCTACGACATAGGCTATGTAGCCTATACAATGTGAGGTCATTGAAACCAATGTTGAATTTTTTTTCATTAACATGAATCATTTGGGATATTCTATCTACTAGTATACAGTAATGTATTTATTAATTAATTATCAATTCATACACTTCAGAGATAAAACGTACACAATTCATGGAAAGAAATTGTTCTTGTAAAAGACATTTTGTTGCAATTCTTTGGATTATTTAAATGATACGTTCCTGTTTTGCCAAATTGGCAGTTAAAAATATCGAAATAGTATCAGGAAACGTCTTTGACAAGAACTAGGAAAGCGGAGGACATGCGGTTCCAATTACATGTATGTTGATTCCAATGAAGCTCCAGAACCATCTTGACTGCCCAGCTCTATCCACAGGAAGTACACATCTTCATCCCAGTACATTGTCCAAACTCAAAGACGTAAGCATGTTCAAACAATAACACTAAAACGTGGGTTAGAACAACTAAACTAGGACGTGTTCATGTTGGTAATGTTGCCATTACGTGTTCTCTCTGCACGGGAAGCCAGAGAGTTGCAACGTCTTCGGCTCGTGTTCACAAGAACCAAACTGTGGGCTTCAATTAACCGCTCGTTAAGCTAATTGGAAACGTGGCTTTGATAGTGTGCCCTGGTGTGAGTTGAGACAGGAGTTAAGAGAGTTGAAAGCTATCTCCTTACATCTGTAACGAGATTTGTATTGGGACACACTTCAGACGTTAAACGTGCCAATATTGGCGCAACAAACTTTGTAATCTGTATGCTAACTTTTAAATTAACACCCCACTCCACAAATATAACGCCTTTTTCTCAGCAGACATGTGTGGTCCAGAAATATTACACGATACATGTTTTTTTTTAATGATTACTGTCAATAAATATTGTAAATGTGCCCTGTACTGGATAATCGCCGCTTCCATTTCACCATTCCGGTATACGTCAGTAAATAAATGCTCATTCGTCTCAATTTAATTAACTGTTACTTCAAAGTCCCGTACGCTGGATGCCAATTCAATGACCGTATAGGTCCGAATTCGTCCTGTCTGCCGACCTCTACCCCTATAGTCATCTCTGACCGCCCTTTCGACCCTAAACTATCTATCATCCGGACCCCCACGGAGCACCCCGTGAAACCCGGATCAACTGACCGATCCACGACCAAAAAGAAGTTTCTACAGAAACATCAACCGTCTCGGCTTACCAGGACCCCCATATTTCTCCAGCAGCGAGTTTCAAGAACGCGATGTCACCCAGACTGACCGACTAGAGTAGGGATTAATGTGGATCCACGAACGTAACCTCCGCCCTATTGCATTTCTAATGTGATGTCACCTGATCTGTAGGGGGCACAGACACACGATCGCATTGCCGACCAGGGGCGGATGCTGAGGATCTCCGGATCGTGACATCAGCACCAGATTAGGACAACAAAAACAGCAGTTGACATCCTTTCGTGATTAGAGCTTGTTATACAACTTTGATTGAAGACGATCATCGGGTTTGTCTTAATACCCGATAACAAGCCGTTTTCTTTTCAGTATACGGGCATATAATAGAGGGGTTTCTTCTTGTGTGAAACAATTACAGGTTTTAGCATTAGCAATGCTGACAGGTTTCCAATAATCAGGTTTATTAGTATCTAACTTTGTATAGTATACTAGTATGTGCAGAAAATAACACAATATATATACATGTACATGTATTCGTTTTAAAACGAACTACATTGCAAAGTTCAGTTCCCCAGCAATGTAGAAATCAAAGAAAAAACACATGTCGAATTGCTTGTTTACGTT
>JAUTBV010111504.1:0-30631 GCA_032361325.1 Lepetodrilus fucensis
TCATTTGTTTTATAACTATTGAGTGCTGGGAGATAAGTACATCAGTAAATAAACACTTTTGGGTGAACAAATCATGCATAATTAGTCTCAGATCGAAATTCATGTGTCCATTATATAGGTCAATCAACCGTGATATTATGCCTTTAATACCTGCTAAATAAGTTTGAAATTTGTTTAAATGGAGAATTAAAAAATAGGCTACACTTGGTGCAGAAGGCGAGTGAGTGAATATAGAGTTTAACATCGCTGCACGAAGGTAGTTGTTTAATTGTTTGTAGACATATTAATAAAGTTCATTAAGCTCTCAAAGTTGGCAGTAATAATTGTTATTCGCGAAACGTTAGCCTAAGAACAGTTCGTAGCCATACTATAAAAATCGTAAAGAACTGTTCTTAGGTTATAAGAAGTTCGTTAGAACATTTTGAGAATAGGTCCCCAGATTTTTTTTAAAGAATATTATGGGATAGGTCGATGAAAACTACAAACAAATGTATGTATGAATACTACTCAAATTTGCTAAGGATCGTACCACATTTGTAAGAAATAATAATACCACCCTTAATACAACATACACAACATAATACCAACCTTAATAGTGATCCCTAGCAAATTTCTAGTAGTATATAATTAATAGCAGTATGCAGGTAGTCGGAAATGTATGTGCATTTACCCGCAACTGGTCTGTGGATAGTGACAGACTCCAATTTTAGATGTTCCAGACTTCCTAGACCTAGTCAAGTCAAAAATTATGCACATGAAAAAATAGGCCTTTTTGAGTGGTAAAAATTACAATCATATTTTTACCATTCACTTATTACTGGGACCATTGGAGTATGGCTGTTTGTTCTGCTGGCAGATATAATATGAAAAACAATGCCGAAATATACATATAAAGTAACATCTTGGATCAAAACCTCACCAAGAGATTCTATAATACCTCTTTCAATCTCCAATAAGCAGAGAAAATGTGATTTACTGTCAACACAACTTTACAAATATGAGAGTTTATTCAGATATTCTTTGGGTTGTTTTTCTTATAAATAAAGAAACAGGACTCATTTTGAGCGTTTTCATTTTTTTTGGCTTTTATTTTCTTTTTAATTTTCAACTTGTTCTTGAATTTGTATACTTTTTTTTCCATAAGAGTTAATTATATTGATACAAACATGTCATCATTCATCATTATACATACATACATTTGTTTCAACATACACAAATATATTCAGCATATTGCACATGGCAAAAATAACATTGTAACTTTGTGGAGTCAGAAGTTGGTTTACATTACAAGCATGTTTTGTTCTCCAATATCCACCCCCAAAATACTGAGGAAGCATAGTTCCCTGTAGTTTTTATGAAAAATAATGCAACAATTAAAATTGATAGAATAAACACATTACAAGGACGTTTACAATTATTAAGTATTCATTTACATACATGTACGAACGAAAGTTTTATGTTTAATGTCACATCAGGAATCTTTCACCCATACATGATGAATTCTAACAGAAAGAAATGTTTCACATGTGGTGTCATAACATAATGACTAAATCCTACCATCAACCACTAAAGTATGGCAGCCATATTGATTGAAATATTTTAATGTCGATTCTGACCTCTTCTATGATGGATTACAGCTGATATAGTCTGTGGCTTCTAGAGAGGTTAACAATGGCATGTGAACATCCAATCCAACACTGAACCCTCAAAATCTAGCATAACCTTCAGATCACACTGAACATCATCCTCGCATCCCAGGGGTACTTTTAATTACGTTCACACTGCAGTGTGGAACTATGCAGCGAGTCCTGAGCATAATAAAGTATCCCTGGTGTGAGAGGATGACTGAATACAAAAAATGGGCATTAATTTCTGTTTTTCAATGTTTACACAGTGCTGTGCTTATCGTGGGAGAAGAACCTGCAACAACAATGCTTTGTACATGAGCCATGGCTGATGCAGTTGATCTAAGGGAGATAACTACACAACACAAACACTAAACCAGCCACACACCATGATGAGCTGAGAACATGATGAAAATGCCGAAAATGGAAAAGATGATGATTATTGTATTTAATGTACATACTGATAGTGGAAAGTGGAAAACTATTAATGGATGTATCTATGATGAAGTCAGTGAATCAATGAATTATTGTTTTACGTCATTTTTTAATGATGAAATGAAAACACATTTATTAATGAAACCAATATATTCCAATGAAATTCTCCCCAACAATGATCTCCAAAAACATTCAAACATATAAATTTCACTACATTTTTAAAAAACAATGATAAATGAATGCACACTCTCATTTAGTTTATGACATTTTTTTTTTTGATTGCATTAATTAAACATACAAGAGACAATTGTCATCACATAACCTCAGAAATACAACACAAATTAATAGTCATTAAAATGACAAACAGCATTACATTACCCATGGCAGACAGTGATGAGAAGAAAAAACACACCAGGCCCTGAGGTTACGAAACTAGTACGATTCCATGCTCAACTCAAGAGTTTTGTCCATAAAAATGTTTGAGCTTGAGCATGAAGTTGTACTCAGAAAGTGTCGTAACTTCGGGGCCAGTACTCATGATTACTCAACATGTACATAATCAATTCATACTACATTATTCTCAAGACATTCAACGTAAAAGTATATTTGAATAAAATAATTATTATTTACATGATGACGGTAAAACCCAATGTTCTGTACAATGGCTACAATGAGCTATAACACCGAGATTACGGTTGGCTGCCTGGTAAGTGTCAGCTCCGTGGGACCTCCAGTCTGGGTTCAGTACGGTCGGTAGTTGTCCTGTTTAGGGTTCTGCTGAGATGTGCGATACCGATCCTGGAAAGAAAGTATCTCAACAATAAGATATATCTGACTGTTGGCTAGTCATTTCTAATACGGTAAGTTAAGTGAGTTCTTGTTTTACTTGGTAACCAGAATAGTCATTTCACCAGTTAAGAATCATACATACCTGGGTACATATGTGAAGAAAAAAAGAAGACTTGCTCTAATTTACAGGGCATTTCTGGTTTCCCCAGCATGGAGAATGTTAAACAAACAAGTAAATAATTATTTGTCACTAATAATAATAATAGTGAATATGGAATTTAACGTTGCTGTGGGAATCTTTCACCCATTTGCGACAACTAATAATAATAATAATAATAATAATAATAATAATAAATACTAACAGAGATAAAGAATAATAATAATAATTATAAGCAATGAGTGTTAATTAATAACAATATAATAATAAATACTACCAGTGTTAAAAGAACAATAACAATATGAGAGTTAAACAATTATAATAAACATAATAATAATAATAATAATAATAATAATAATAATAACAATAACAATAAATATGAATTCTAAATAATAATAATAATAAATACTACCAATGGTAAATAATATTAATAATAATAATAAAAAATAAATAAATACTAAGTGTTAAATAATAATAGTAATAATAATAATAAATACAAAATAATAATAATAATAAATACTACCAATGTTAAATAATAATACATGTAATAATAATAATAATAATAATAAATAAACATAAAGACTCACCCTATTGTCATGTCCACCCCTTCCTTGTGCCCCTCCGTATTCCTGGCTTCCTCCGTATCCACCCTGGCTTCCTCCATATCCACTCTGGCTTCCTCCATATCCACCCTGGCTTCCTCCATAGCCGCCTTGGGTGCCCCCGTATCCACCTTGGGTGCCCCCGTATCCTCCCTGGTTGCCCCCGTATCCGCCCTGGCTTCCGCCCTGGCTTCCGCCCTGGCTTCCGCCCTGGCTTCCGCCATAGCTGCTGTAGCCTCCCTGATGACCACCCCCTTGGGACCTGCTGCTGTTAAAGTGAAAAATAAATATTTAAATGTAAAATTCCTTCAATATTAAAATGTTTATAATATTTAGACTCGAGAATAAAATCTTGTTGATACCGAGGCCCGTTTTACATACTGAAATATCCTTCAATTTAACCCTCTCCATTCTGGAGGCAACCAGAGATGCCCTATATAGGTGTGGCAGTGCTAATCCATCAGGGAAAGGGTTAAACAGGTAAAACAGGGCATGGATCCACTATTGTCACAAACAATAGGCTAGCCTATAATAATAGTTTATACATAAAGGTCTAAATATTGGATATTTTAGAGCCGCATTCAAGATTATTTTACTCATATGAGTAGGCATCATGGCAACATATAGTGTGATATGATTTATATCAACAATTGTCATAAAATGTCATCTATATTTAAGATTAGTTTCCTCTTACCAAACTGATACAATTATTAATATTATATAATATTCCATGCTATGGGAATGTGTCTACTTTGTGAATTGCTTAAAATGTCATCACATCAATTGAATGAATGTGACACCTTTAATGAATATGAAACACCTTTAAAGGCACATAAATAACATCTTTGAATATTTGCTGCTAATAGTTGTTGTTTTATTGTTTTTCAAAGGTAACAGAGATTATCAACGTCTGAAAAAGACTTTGCCAGAAGAGATTTCAGCATTATAGAAACGATTCACAAAGAAAGACATCGGAGTGTCAGTGATGATCTTGGTTGTAGGATGTCTACAGCCTGAGGAGTCGTGAAGAGCATAAGATATGAAGAGCATGAAGAGCAGAAGATATGAAGAGCATGAGTAGTGTAAGTCAAGATGGACATAGCATCCCACTGCTCAGCACTGACTAGAGCCATGGGCTTGGTTATAGGAAGGACAGCCGGACTGATTCCAGTGACGTGTCTGGGATCCGGTGTCCAGTCCTAGTCATCAACGTCCGGCAGTCAGCTGGACATCGTCTTGATGATTCGGGGGCAACAACAATCACCCCCGGAAAGCTGTTTTCCGTGTCGCTGGGCGGGGTCGCCTGGTCCCCTCCACTTGTCAAAGCGACGGAAGGGACAGGGAAAAGACAATTGCCGGACACACCGCCGCGGAGAGAACGCTTGGACAATGCACACATCTTGTTAAACGCGACCCTCGAGTGGAAGAGGCCTTTGATGGTTGGGACAGAGGGGCACAGCAGGGGGGCGAGGGAAACGGCCAGAGGTGGGGGTCAGCGGTTGTGTCGGTGGGAACGGGGGGTCGTGTTCTGGGGACAGGGGGAACTTCTTCAGTTTATAATGAGTCTTTCTGCGGTGACCACGTCGGACAGTGTCCGACAATCGTTTGTGTCACTGGACAGAGTATGACAATCATTGCCGTCAATTCTCGGAGATCCACGGCCTCATCACAGATTTGAACGGCCATTGTTTCACAAAGTAGCGCCCTTGACATCTGGTGAGGACGAGGCGAGTGGGACGGAAGGGATGCTCCGCATTGAGGTGGCGTAAGTCTTCGGGACAGGTGAGAGGTGCAGAGGAGGTTCAGAACGCACCTCAAACCCTCTCAGTCTGCGTCAAGTCCTCAGATGAGAGCCGACAATCTAGTCAACACCTCTCCAACCTGTTCAAACAGACACCGATAGCTGCTCCCATATCGTCCCCACGGCCCTCGTGTACACGTGTGTCATGTGTCACAGCATCAGTGACACAGCCGACAGTATGAGATAATCACCAGACAATCGGGCTGCAGCACAACAGACAATCAGTTGCAGCACAATAGAAGTGTTGGCAGTACCATGGGACAAACCCACACAAGTACAAACTCACTGGCTTATTCTTAGGCAGTAGGAAAACGTTCTGTGACTACAATTATGTCCAAGTTCAAAGTTATGTCAAATACTGATTTTATTTTAAATTAGATTTGTTGTAACATATTAATTAGTAATTACCAACTTAATAGTCACAAATTTCATGTCAAATCTTCTAAATAATTTCTTTGGGGAATAATGTATTCTAAAAATGAAAGCATTGGACTATTACAATTAATACACTGTTTTATAAGTACTAGATTTAGTCTAGATTTTGTCTGGCAAGTTACGGAGATCCCATCTTGGAACTGTTAACGTGTAAATATGTTCATTTGATTCTTAACATATATTGAAGATGCCAAAACATTCCTCAATTCTGTTGACATCTATGATCTTAGTTAGAATTTAAACATCACTGCAAGAGTATTTCACGCATGTCTTCACTATGACCGTCTAAAGACATAACTTTATCAGGATCGTTCCGCACTGTTTTCAATAGTGACTAGCACCGTCCACTCGTCAAGCTAGTCACGGTTCTCCCCGTAACGGTCGGTCACGCGGCGACTAATCACTCCGATCGTGACAATCACCTTACGGGAGGTGATCCCGGGAATAATGAAAGGTTTCAAATGAAAATCAAATCAATCTCCGTTAAACGGCCGGCTTTGGGCAGCACGAAGATCTGATTCCGATGAGGACTGACACCGATATAATGCACTGTCAGCTACCAACTGTTTACGGCTCCGTCAACGCGCATGCTTATTTCCTCATTAGCGGGCGCAACATCGCTCCACGCGGGGATTGGAAAATGACGGCCACACAAAACAATGCTAATTGTCGTAATGACCCCAATGACAGGCTCTTGTGTCGGGGGAAAATGACTTTTCATTCAGTGGCGACGTGATCGAGATATATTGTGCTGTCGGAATGGTGGTAATATTAAGTGATGAGCAGAAGGCTGTGTCCGTGTCCATTACCATGTTGGTATTAATGGACATGTTGTTATTAATGGACATGTTGTTATTAATGGACATGTTGTTATTAATGGGCATGTTGGTATTAATGGACATGTTGTTATTAATGGACATGTTGGTATTTTAGCAATATCGACTTCATAACATTTCAATAGTTACTTTATTAACCCTCTCCCTGCTGGATTAGGCATAGACACAGCTCTTTAGGGCATCTCTGGTTGCCTCAGCAGGGGGAGGGTTAAAGGTCTTGAGTTATTGGTTGCTGATCATCACTGTGGACATTTTTCACATAAAATGCCATGACATTCTTTATCGACGACTATTTTGGGAAAGTTTATGAAGAAGTACTGAGAGCAAAATTGCTACTGTTGCTACAATTGGGTTTAATTTTGTTATTGTGATTTATTTGGAGATTTGGTGATGGGGGTTGTGTGTAAAATATTTTCCTCTGATAAGTTGTCTAAGAATGCCTAGTTCAGAAATATGTTGTAAAGCAAACATTATTTTTCTTTCTCTCTCAATTTATTCCTCTTTTCATTTCTTCTTACCTGGCACCTCCACTGTATCCTCCATCATCGTAACCTCGGTAACGATCACTTCCGCCTCGATCTGAAACAAACAAACATCATAAATAAATATGCTAATATTTTCAAAATATCACTAAAGAGTACGGTAGTTTGGAAAATAAAATATGGTGGCAATTCTAACATGGCGGACATTCTATCACAGGCCGACTGCTACACAGAAGTGCAAATCCAGGATGAAAAAAACGTGGGGGTCATTATTTTGGAAATGTCTCAGTGTATTAGACAAACTTCAAATGATGTATTTTATGAGCACAAATGTCGTCATATTGTGCACTATGAAATACTTTAGGATTGGTTTCAGATCAATATGATTAGATTTCCTCAAGAGAATGTGTTTTTAAAACTACCCGGTAAGTTAACATTAACAAAGAAAAATATGTTTCTAGATATATACTGCATATTATTAGTGACAATTTGCATAGAATATTTCAAGGGAAAGTGCACAGCACAATCCATGAAATTATGACACATGAAAATATTGTTGCCGTCATAAAATTGAATTCATCAAGAAAAATTGAGATAATTAAATATTTATATTCAACAATCCCCCATAAAAGGTTTTTCTTTCGTTTTGCACCAACATTTTTATTGACATTTAGCTCTGGGATACCCCACAGATTACTTGAACATACATTTGTACAACATATCAACCAGCCTGTGTTAGACAACTTCCTTCAAAATCTCGATACGACCTCCGACCTGTCACTGACAATCACTTCCACAGGAAATGACCTAACAATAAATGTTGATTCCATAAAACCGACCACACCTTCGGGTCAAGTCAACATCCACCCAACAATGTCCCACCTCCACCACCAGCCTCTTCCCCCACCCTCTTAACCCTTTAATCACTCGCGAGGAATTCCATTAATAAATTTTCCTTGATCATCATGAACGTAAAACTCTCTGATTTCGTCCGTAACGTTTGACATACCGCCCGGCAGGTGATGTTACGATGTGTATACTCAGGTGAGGGTGAATTAGCCCAGGAAATTCTGACATAACGCTGTGTCCGTCGAAACCTGCCACCCATTGCTGGTCATTCTCGGACAGGGTAGAGGACCGGGGGGGGGGGGATCTCAGGGGCATGAAAATATCCACACAAGCGCTTACAGTAAATCCATTTAGTGCCAGGACTTTGAAAGGCTGTCACACACCTCCTTACATGTGTTTTAGACGCGGGGACATAATAGAAATCAGTCGGGGAGGCTCTAGAGTCGGCAATGGGCAGGATATTGTTGTACGGGAGAGCCCTCGTGATTCGGTCGCGCGGAATAAAGTGGTAATGGGCAGATAATCCTGTATTGTTTCATAGGTGAGCAAATCACAGGTGTCCATGTCAATACCGAGTTGTCCCAACACCTCCGGAGTCCGGCGGCCGGAACTAAGTCAGAGTAAACATTCCCTGGGCCACTTGGGGAATCACTCTGGCATGGGCTGGCTGTAACATCAGTGTCAGAAACATGGACAGGTAGACTAGCAATAACATGGACCGAAGAGGTAGACTAGCTATAACAGGGATTAACACAGGTTGAATTGGAGTTTTCGTCGCAAAAGATGAAAGATTCCCGCAGTAATGTTACTCTATATTGAATATTCACTCACTCACTGAATTGGAGTTTAGAACTGCTTTCACAACTGTGCCACTCTTATCGCGACCTGCATGTTTTGTATGCACATGCCTTGTTTGTACTAGACTGGGCACCAAAACCATTTGAAGTAATATTTTATGTTCAACGTAGACTTCACACTAAAATACCAAAGTAAAATTTGAGATGAATTTAGTAACCTCTGAGCCAGATTTCTCAAGTATAATAATGGTAGCTTACTGAAATATCAAGCCACAGTTAGAAAATAGATACTCTACTCTAGACTTACAATAACATAGGATTGTATGGGAGCGCGGTGGTCTAGAGGTAGTGAGCCTGCCTCATAACCCGGAGGTCCCAGGTTCGAGCCTAGCTCATGCCATCGTGTACCACCCTTGAGCAAAGTGCTCATTATTAGATCCACACTGCTCCAGTCCACCGAGCCGTGAATGGGTACCCAGTAGGAAGAGATGGAATTGTGAATGTAAAACCGTCTAGTGCCTTAACTGGCAGCTTGGGTTGTATACTCCCCAGGGAGTTGAGAAGGTGAAATGAGTGCATATTGATCCATTGACTGGGGTAATAATGTAGCGCTATGAGCATGCTTCTGAAACGTGGATTGTGTGCAATATAAATGTGCACATTATTATTATTATTATTACTATAGCTACACCAACTACTGAAATACTGATCGTTAAGATAAACAAGTAATTGACTAGCTAATAGTAGCTATACCATGTATACTGTGTACTGATACATTGATAGACTAGCTACCCAGTACGCCGTCAGATAGATGATAGACTTTCTACACCATACACCGATACGTAATCCGTGATGACATCACGAGGAAGGGCCGAGGTGACAGGACCCTCCAACTCGCCCTATGATTGCAATTAGGCCAGTTAGTACAGGTGGAAATCACACAGGTGAGATGGAGTTGCATATGAAGTAGGTGTCAATGCCGCCGCAACACTGAGACAATTGGGTCCGCTTTGGAGACAATTGGGTCCGCTCAGGAGACAATTGGGTCTGCTGCCAAGGTGCGAAGGCAATCGCCACTTGGGTGTGGTGGCACGTTGCACAACCAAACGCAGGAGGAGACCCTTCAGATCTTACTACATGAACACTTCAGATCTTACTACATGAACACTTCAAAGCTTACTACAGGAACACTTCAAAGCTTACTAGTATACTTCAGGGCTTACTACAGAAGCACCCACCATTGTCACAGGATTACTCCAGACATAGGGAGAACAACGGACGTCTTAACTCTTGTCCTCATCCTAAAGAAAACATGGCTGTATTTACAAGTCGTTTGTTAAACACCAGTGACACGTGCGCGTGTTTATTTGAGAAACACATCCACTCGTATCGCAGGTTTTTGTTGTCAATTCAACTTGATGACCATTTAGAGGTTCCATCCATTAGTGCCAGTAGAGTTTCAAAAATTGAATACAAGTAGCGGACATAACAGTTGCCATGGTTACCTGGGACTATAATGTGTCAAGGATGCGGTTTGACCATATCCACGTCACTCTCATATCCACACATCTGTGGTCTCTTGCTGGCTTCATTTTTATTTATTTTTTAATTGGGGTTTTTAAAGTCGCTTCTAGAATCTTTCACTAATATCACGACTGGTCAGTTTAGGGCAGGAGGAAACCAACAACATCCGTAGCGCTGAATGTTGCAGTAAACCTGCGAGCACCGGCTGGTACTGACAAGACCAAGGATGATAACTGCATTGCCACTCTACAGTCAGTGCATCCTATCAATATCGCGTCAGAAAGGTAACTTTCGCGAACATTGATCCCGGGCCCCCTGGACAGGATTTGAACCTGGAACCTTTGGCTCCGAAGTCCAACGTTCTACCACTGCGCTACTCAAGAGCTTCATGAAACGACACCCAGAACAATACATCTGGCTTGTATTAATTTTCTACAATTATTGAAAATAAAGTTATAAATATTATTATCAGCAATATAATTATATCAATATAAATCAAAACAACATCTATGATAGAAAATATAAGTTGAAGAATTAT
The DNA here is from genome assembly GCA_032361325.1 of Lepetodrilus fucensis. Classification (NCBI taxonomy): domain Eukaryota; kingdom Metazoa; phylum Mollusca; class Gastropoda; order Lepetellida; family Lepetodrilidae; genus Lepetodrilus; species Lepetodrilus fucensis. The sequence goes on from JAUTBV010111504.1 coordinate 10,871, forward strand.
TTTATTATTATTATTAACTGCAAATGTGATGATGAAAACCATGAAGAAATCCACTTCAAGCAATGCAAATAAACGCACTCGCGGAAAAACCACACGATTTGAAAAACATATACTTGTATAATACTTCCTCATCATTACCACATCAAGAACCGGGTAAAATAAACATCCCTTCTTAATAAAATCTCTAGGATATCGTAGATCTATGTCGAGTAACCGCGACGACACAAAGAACATGTCATGTGTTCTACTCCCGGGGGGGAATACTACTCCATCGATATCTCAACACCGTGAAAATCATTACCAAAAACTCTCAGAGCAAACAATCACATATACTCATAACAGATAAGTTTTTGAATTTTGTTGGCCGCGTCAATTAGTGCGACCATTACCGCGACGCGCAAGTGTGGCATGGAGTCACTCGCAGCAACGATATCGGGTACTCGGCACCCACTTCACGTGCCTTCACGCGGGACACGAGGATCTTCACGCGGTTGTAAGTACCGCTCAAACATCGGCATCATTGCTTGTAAAAACACGTCATTTGAACGGAAAACGTGAAAGAGCGTTGCGGTGAAAAGACGAACGACGTACGCTTTAGCTAGTGGAGTGCTGGATCTTTGTGGTCGGCGGACAATGCTTACAGGCTCCTCCAGGAAATCATTGATTAGACGCAGGTAACGCACACAGGTGAGAGCCCACTCTTTCAGACAGCGCCTCCATCGCTCGCCGTCACGGCGGAAGAGGGAAAACAAGTGCTCGACGAATACAGAACCGGCAGTTCGATACACCACATTTAAACACTTCACACCCGTGGCCTGGGCGGGCAGCGATATCGAATCCCTTTCTCCGGCAAAATTAGAGACAAATTAAGATGAACGGTAATCATTTGACAGGAGAGAGATGTCTGATAACTGAAGTAAACACTGAGTCGCTTTAAAGTCTTTGTGTCGGGAATTTTGCAGTCTAATTATTGTGAGAAATCTCGTCCTTTTTTTCTACTCCCCGCCCTGGGGCTGTTTGGGATATGAAAGGGAGCACTCTCAGTGTGCCAAGACAAATCGTTGGGGCGAAACTTGTCGATCTCCCAGATTTGTTATGCATTGTTTTCTCCACAACAAGTGTCTACGACGTGCTTTATGTCATCAGGTTAAACACACTGTACAGACAGTTTTTCCCAGATTTTCTAAGTATTTTGTGTGTGTGTGTTTGGTATCACCATTCATGGTGTGTTCAATTGAATACAGTGGTAGAAAGGAGAGAGCTAGTTATATAAACCTATTGGTGAAAACCATTATTTATTCCAAAAAAAGTTGTTCGGTTCCCACATAATTATTCTAAAACAATTCACAATAAAAGCAGGCTAAGGGAACAGGCAATAATTATTATTTTTAATAGCATGATAGAAGATATATGTAATTTAGTTAGAATTACCATATAGACGGTCACATACAATTTTTTACTGTTGCTACAATAATTCTAAATAATTTTCCACAAGTAATAAAATTATGCAGCGATAGAAACTAACTTTAAAACTTACTAGCCCGAAAAGTGATACAAATAACAAATGTTATGAATTTCTACTAGTCCTTAGAATACCTTTAGCATTGGGAGAATTGGCCAGAGCTAGAAGGATAATGTGAATTTTGATCCCTGTTCTAATTATCTAATAAGAATATGTGTACATGTAACATGTGACTACCGTATTTAGTGTAAATATCCTGTGTCACAAATGGACCCAAACTGTGACTCAATCCAACACTGACAACCCCTTGAGTTCTCCCTTCTAGTGATGACATCACATCATGACAACACAGGTCGCTACGACAATGTCGATGTCAGTTTGACTGACCCAACCAATAGATAAAGCCGAAACAGTAACGCATCTTTAAATTAAACCCAACAGAGGGACTTCGCTGAAACAGCGTGACAACAATTGGATGGAATGGTGCAAGGTCGTGACGACAATTGCCACCCACTCGATCCCTGATGTAATTTAAAGTCGGAAAGATTTCGCGCAGCGGATGGTGTGGAACCAAATTGAACCGTGACCGAGTACGTGTCGGCTGTGATTGCTACTGACAGGGGGGTTCTTCCTAATTATCGTCACGGCAACATTACGCCATGGTAACATTACACTACGGTAACACACCAATGATAAGTGACAGGGAATTACGTTTGATGGAAAGGATACAATGTCATTTCAATTATTCACAATTTACAATCTTGAAAATCAGTTTTAATCCTCCCTTAAAGCAAAGTTAATCATACCTCTACTGATTAAACATTATTTAATTCATTATTATATCTTAAAGTAGTTCTTCCTATAACCAAAAAAAAATAATCACAAATTTGGTATGCAATCAAATCAGAAATCATATTTCATTCTTTCCAAGTCAAAATATCTCAGAACAAAATCCGCAATACCACATCAGGAATATTGGTGCTTTACATCGCAGCAGGAAAATTTCACCTCATACGTGACGAGACCAATTGCGGACATGACAACAACACGAACATTGGATTTCATCAGAGGTCCCCCAACTTGCGGCCAGAGTCAATCTAGTAAAAATCAAATGAAACTCCAGCATTCTATTCCCCTGATGGGTCGTGATTCGTCTCGACTCGTAGGGTGTCCTCGTACAGAAATCAGACCGAGAGGGACGATTGCCAAATAGACAGTTGATCTAATTGGGCGAGACGAAACACATAATCTGGACGGTCTCCATCAATAGTAATTGACTGGTCGGCGCGGTGAAGGGCTCGCGCTCCAATGTCGGCAAGCGGCCTTCGCGACCCTCGTCAACAAATAGGATTACAATTACTGGGGAGAAAATTTCGCCAATGTGCCTAATACCTGTGCTTGGTGCGAGAATGAAGGAGGTGCCGAGAGTGTCGGGGGAGTGCCACGAGAGGGGGGAACCAGGCCATTGACATTCATTGCAGAGACTTCATTCGCGCGTTGTGACAAAAACCACGGCAAATTCGGCAGTGATTTCATTCGAATCAGGGCAATCCTTCGCACTTTCATCAGGGTCTCAATTAAAATGAACATTCAAATAAAATCTACGAGTAATGACCAGAGCATGTTGGCCACTTGAATCAGAGCGCAGTGATTGCCCTTTGTGGCAGCGGAGATGGCGGAGGAACCGCGCGGATCCGTTCTCTGGGAGCGATTCCTTCGTACCACTGGGTGAAAAGCAATAAAGTTATGCGTGTGCACCAGGTGATTTATATGCATAATAATTAGCTTGGACAATTTATTTCTAAAAGTGGGCAACGTGACTTTGATATAAAAACACCAAGCATATTCACATCGAAAATACTTTTTTTAACTAAAAAAAAAAGAGAGACAATTTAGGGCGAAAATAAAATTCTACAGTACATTCGTATTGAACATGGTTCATAACAATTTTATATGACTATCATGTGTATTAACCGACATATTTTACTGAAAACTGACTGAGAACATTATTGTAGCTAACATTAAAAATTAAGATAAAAATCCAATTATTGCAGCTAACATTAAAAATCCAATTTAGTATATAATATGAATACTGAAATCAGAGTTGATTACAATAATACAAGTACAATACTAGAACTTGTGGCCCAAGCAAGTATGGAAAATGACAGTATATAACGTATACAGATAAAACCCAGCATATTATGCTCATATAAAACTAGTAGATTACAAACTTTTCTTCATTTACAACAATACTTAAAGCCTACATTACAATGCTTTATACACACAGATATTTGAGCATTTCGATAAAACCCGAATTGAGAGCATTAATGGTTGACAAGCTAGAACACACACTAGAATCCTGAATGGCGATATCTTCACCTTGTAGTGCAACACAACAACCCTCAAAGTCCTGTCGAGAATACTACTTTCCTGACGACTTACATTTATCACTCTTCAGTCGTACATTCGACAATTCTTTCTGCTCGACAACTCCTCCTCGGCCAAATTGATATCTCTCGTGTTTCACGCTTTATTTGCTAACAAATTGACAAGCAGAGCTAGCAACAACAACGACAGTTTCGCTCAAGATCTCTTGTTGGGAATTCAAGAATTACTCGTCCTGAAGGAGAAAAGGAAGGGGGGAGTTACCGCAAACGCAGACATCTTGTTTGACAAAAATGCCGAGAACAAGTTTTCGAGACGCACTACAGCAGCTCTCAGACCTGACTACTCCAGCCGCGTTGAGAAGTCTCATCGGATTATGCATTTGGTACACATGTTTCGAAATGCTGGTGTTTCTGGTGGGAGTTTTGATTGTCCACGAGGACAGGGGAGGGGAGGGGTGGTTCTCGGGGAGAAACGAGTGGCGACAGCTTGTAGTGTTAGCCTCCTCTCTAGCCACGACAACCTCGACTACGTCACTCTCCAGTCCCGACGAGAACCAGGCCGGTCTTCAGTGCAGTAGCATGAATAATTACGGACAGTTTTAGCGACTATCACTCGGCGATCTGGAGGGGGTTTAAGCTGGCAGTAAGTCCCCAGATGCTGCCAACATCCGCACTGACAAGTGACGAGCGACCGCGCGGACCCTTGCAGCAAACCCACCACCACAAACACCGTGGAAAGGACAGGGGGGAAAAAATCCTGGGGCTAATTGTCACAAGCAGAGTTAATAACCAGCTTGGAGTAGATGTCAGAATCTATATCCTCATTTGTCAACTGCAGTTAGAGATTTGTCTTAGAGCGGCAGGTCGCGATAAAAGCCGACTTGAAATAATTGATATCTTTCCACGGTGGGAGAACGCAAAGACAGGGTAGGGGGGACTAATACTGCAAATTATCCATGGAATCTGAGCATATTTTTTCCCCGCTAAGTATAACGGATGACTGGTGGCTATCGTTTGTGGAGTGGTACGTCGGACCCTCACACGCCAAATTAGCCGCCACGAGAGGCCGGAGTAAACACACACGAAACATTATCACCCATTAGACGTATCAGCGGCATGGACAAATACAATTCTCTCGCTGGACAACAGGATTACTGTGACAATCTCACTGACATTTTTATAATTTATGCTCTTTAGTTCGCAAACAACCATTAGTTCGGAAACCATGATGGAAACTTGTATCTTTGATTTATTCAGGGCCACATGTATCTAAAAGAAAAAGAAAGACTGCCGTATTCATTTAATGTTTTCTGATTGACCAACAATACCTATTGACATTTATTAATATTTTTTAAACAGAATAATCTAAATACTCAAAACTCTTATGAACTATTAGTAAGATCTATCTTTATAAATATTATTTGAAATTGTTTTATTTTGCAGCTTTCTTAGGTCAACATGCGTAGGATATCAAAATCCTCATTACAATAGTTTTTATCAACCGATATTATCTGACTTTGATCATCCTAGGAATATCCCAACATGACTGCATGACGTCAATGGTTATCATAGTCTGTTGCCAACAATGCGATATGTAACAGGGGATTTGTGTCAAAAACAGTCATGCACTTTAATAATTTTGACTTTATGTTATTTTGGAAGCTGTCCAAAATGGATATTTTGACAAGATTAATAACATCGGGAAAACTTGAGAGTTCGAAAAATCATGATCTCATGAGTCAACAGGAATGGTCACATTTAAACAGGAACAATAACATTTGAGCATGAATGATAATATTTGAAAAGTTTTGGAACAGGACTGATAGCATTTGAACAGAACTGGCAACATTTGAACAGAACTGGCCACATTTGAACAGAACTGGCAACATTTGAACAGAACTGGCCACATTTGAACAGGATTGATAATATTTTAAGATTGCATGTAACATTTAAACGGCTGACAATTTCCTCCAATTTTGTTTTACTTATACAATATTGTTACCATAATTCAAAATTTAACTTTTCAAGTACCATTTGCATCCAAAAAGCTTCCAACATTTATTCCAGATATCAATTAACACAGGATCTGGACCACAGGTTCCTCCATTCCACCATGCCTATTCATGCACTACCCTTCAGGTGATATCTAAGACAGTAAATATCTGAGGTTTGTTATGCCTTGCTTGAGGACAGATCAGTGTCTCATCATCAGGACACCGACAACGCAACAGGATGAGTGTACAGAGGTCGTCCGTCGGTAGACAAAGTCTGATGATGTTCATGATGCGTCGCAGAGGAGGAAAATTGCAAGGATGTTGGTAGAGTTGTGTTTTGTGTTGTGGTCCATGGCATTCTTTTGCAACTACTTATGATTTCTTTTAAAAGAAAATATTTATGCATTAAAATTCCATTACACATTTTGCACTTATTCACTTGTTCCGTGGCATTTTTTGGCAACTATTTATGACTATTTTTTAAAAATATTTACGCATTCAAATTCCATTACATATTTTTCACTTATTCAAGTATTTGGGTGGGTATTTTCAAAGAAGTTTCATAGATCTGCATACAGTAGCATCGACTCATCTTCTTAGAGAAATGTATCTCCCAGCACACCTGTTTCATGTGCACACGTAGCGGGAGTCTGCCGCGTGCACGTGATCCGCGTGTAAATTGTGCCCCACTCAAGTGCTCGCACGTCCCGAAGACACACAGGTGTGGTGCGACAGAGAGAGAGATGGAGTGAGAAATCAATATGGCCGCCAATATCATAAGACATCCAGGATAGATTACCAGGACAGTTTACAAGTGGATAATTATGAGAATTATCTTTCCCGAAACTGGGGCACAACTATGGTATCAATATCACAAATTAATACCAGCTTCACATATGACATAGCATCAGTTTAAAAATAAAATAATACCAGTGTCATAAAATATCATTAATGTCATAAAAAAGTACCAGCATTACAAAAAAAAACTCCATAAATTGTGTAGAAAAAATTTGAATTAGATCATCTGTGGATGAATACCTTTTTCAATGGTCAAATGATAGATAACTCTTAGAAAGACTTATAACTCAAATGATAGAAAAATTGACCCATCCAAATTTGAGAGCATATTCTATAGTGGTCGTTTTTATAAGATTCCATTATATATTCATACACTGAACAGTGAAACTTTAAAACTTAATGAACTTTAATATAGGAAATTGCCTCTCGACTGACAACATACAACACTTTACTGTTACAGATGGTTCCCAAAGTGACAGACTTTCTCGGAAATGCTAAAAGAACCTAATCAATTAAGCACGATATTGACAATTAAAGTTGGTCCAATTTCCTCAGTGTATCATCTGTCTGTTGACGGGTCTTGTCACGAAATCCTCGTTTTCCGCGCCGGGTCCAGAGGGATGATCGCACACCTTTTGGTAGCCGCCTCCTCAAAAACAATACCCCCGTTGGTGGAGGGTCCTCGAGACCTCCGTACGCCTGTTGGTAGCGACTGGACCCTCCTTCGCGGCGCCCTCTTCTCCCCCAGATCCTCGCGGTCCAAGTGACAGGCGTTGCCTCTCCTGCCTATTGTACGAGTGCTAATTAAGCAGTTGAGGGGGCTGGGGCTTGACCGGGGTACTGTCAAAGACGCACTCGTCTCCGTTGATGAGCACCGAGCCATTAGCTGTCTTTTCTCCGCCTGGTCTCCTTACTTCGAAACCGACACAACTCTCGGGGAAAAAATGGCGCCATCGTGTAATGTACACCTGCTCTAGCTCGCGCTAATTGCCACCGTTCCGAGACGACATCGGCGGCGGTGGTGGCAGCGGCGAAAATAAGCAGGATCAGCTTCGATGTAGTGACGACATGGCAGAAGTTTTACGCAATTTAACTTCCAAGCTGTGTTATAGTGTACAACTCTTTTATCTTCTCAGCATATGGAAATGAGCAGATCTTGTCAAGAAAATATGAACTGTGAACATTAGGTTTAATAAAGTGGTGCACGAACCACTACTGTACTAACTCTCCCCATGTGGGTAATTTACTCTCTAACGCAATACTGAGACATCGTACTGTAACAGGGATACACATTCCTAATTTAGAAGGGGTGCCATACCTTATAATATGATACATATTGCGATAGCAGGCTCACAATATGACATGTAGCATGATATTAGTTTTACTTAAACTTTGGAAATGTTTTCAAGTAGTAACATTAAATGACGAGCTGTGAGCCTGTACGAGCTGCGAGTCTGTACGAGCTGTGAGCCTGTGTATGTTATTTATTATTATGTTCAGTACAAATCATGAAGAAACAAAAGTTTAATAAAGAAATAACATGCAGACCTATGCTTTGTGAATATAACTTATTTACCGTAATAAAAACAGATTTGTTTTCAAAATAATGAAAGATAAATTCAATAACAGCAGCCTTACTAAGATCTTAGCTTCAGGGAAAAATTATTTAGAAAAGTTGACCAGATTAATTACGTAACATGGATTTAATAGTTTGGGTTTTTAAAACAAAAAGGTTAACAAATCAATGTGAACATGTATTCTTAAACCAATCTACAATAGAATTATGAATTGCATATCACGATGTTAGAAGAGAACTTGGCAATACATCTGTGAACTGTAACAGCTTTATAATTTAGCTTCTTACTACTGTAAAACAGCAAATACTTATATTATGCACACACACACAAACAAATCCAAAATATCCTAAAATACTGTACATATTGTTAAATTTCTTAAATATTTTAATTTTTTTTAATTCTTGTGAATAGATGCCTCGGGGGTTTATTTGAATTTTATTCCGTTGCAAATTTACTTTTATTAATTTCCATAATAAATTACTACATATTCACAGGGAAACTTTAAAATCTAATGAACTTTAATATAAGAAATTGCTTCTCGACTGACAAAATAATCTGTCATTTATTTACAATCAGATTTGTCCTACATCTCACGCAAGCTGACAGACCTCACACAGTCGAGGAGTGACGTCGTCATTCACATATTCTCGTTTATCTCCCATCTTTGTCGTCGCGGACAGGAAAGAGAACTTGTCATAGAACTCATGTATGTATAATTACAGGCGAAGCGAGATATTATTTGTGTCAACACTCTGCTTGCAGATGGCGAGATGTCAAAAGGCTGGCTATGTGAGTATACTTTCTATGCCATGTTGTCTTTGTACACAAACTCCACACAACTCTTTTCTACCCTATAAGGAGTATTATAGCTCGTCCAATAACGCATCTGTGGCTACAATCTTGTATTTGATCTTGTCAGCTGGTAAGAATATGTATTCTAGTACGCGATATAGCTTAACGGGTTGTCTCTCGTGAACATGTTATCCCGCGATTTTATTAATAAAACTTTTGTTTTGTTATAACGCAGACTGTATACGTCAATAGGGGATAATAAAAACAAACTCAATGAACGTCGAGAAACCTTCATCAATGCATCCTGTTACTTTTCAGATGGTTTCGCATTTCTTTCAATTCACATTTTTACAAATTGCTCGAGCTCGTACGCAGCACCTGTGTCGGGATTGAGTCCAGATTTGGGTGTGTGAGGAGCCGGAGACCTCCACCCAATCACGGCGGGCTGACGAGTCTTTTATAAAGGGAGACAATGCCTTCATGTCTAAGAGGCCAATTAGGAGAACTTTCTCCAGCCCGCTTATTCATCTCCTCGCGAGTAATAACAGATCAGTGCCTCTGATGCGCGAACAGCAACAATTAAACACCGCTCGCTGGATCTGCGCGTGTGATGGAGAGCCTCCTCTACAACCTTGAATCCCGATACTCTGACAGCCAGATTGACGGGTACGAACAAAAAATACACAAAAATCAGACTTCAATTGAAGGAACAAATAACGCTTTCCACACAACCTAAACAATTTTTGAGGAACGAGGGCAAGTTTTATGCTTACAAACATATCGCTGCATTGACACACCGCGTGGATGCTTGATAGCTTATTACTGTACGAGTAGGTGGGTCGTCAATGCGGGGCTAAATACGAGATTACTCCCGTGTCGCCCGGCATCACCTCCGTCAGTGATGCCATTCAGTGGCGACGTTGTCGATACCGTCGTCATCGCGGCAGTGCATTAGCTGTCACTCAAACCCCCGGCATCTTTCAGAGGTACCGGGTGGAGAAACAAAGCGCGGAAATTGCAAACGTCGGTGAATTATATCGGCGGTTTGCTTGCCTCCCTGGTGATAGGCAGATGGGGAGAGTGGTCGCCCATTAAAGGCCTCTTGTGATCGCTCTCGTACGAGTCATCGCTGCGAAAGGTCACAGTTTGAGTCCCAGTGTGGCCCACCCACATAATACATGACAGAGATAAAAATAGCCTGAATCACGAATGATAACATTGTGAAATTAGAGGAAAAACTCCAGTAATGTTTACGCTATGAAATGATCAAAAAGAAAATATTAAAGATGTTTTAGTTTAGTTAGTTGACACAGTGTATTTACAAGGAAACTAATTTCACCATCATAATTAACTTCTAAACAGTCAATATTAACAACACCAATAATGGTCAAGTAACGAAATAGAAATAATAAAATGTTTATTTCATATCTCCATTTATTCACTTTAACCCTCTTTCCACTGAAGTTACCTATCAATCAATAATCATGGTTTTAATGTAGCAATATACAACAATATAATAACACAATAACATTAATTAAATGTCGCTTTTTATTATTGGCAAGGGGTTTGCTCTTGTTGTTTCCATTGTGTCTTAATTGACTGCAATAATATTCTCATAATACAATTTTTAGTAGTTTGTGAACAAAAATATTTTTCACTTTAATTTTCTCCAACAAAATTCAGTAAATTCAGTAAAACAGTAAATTCAGAAATACAAAACTTTTAAGTAGTTTAATTGTATTTTGCACATTAATTTTCTCCATCATTTTCTCAGAGTACTCAGTAAATTCAGAAATAAGACTACCGTTACACAGGTTCATCTGAAGCTTTCCTGAATGAATATTCTCTCCATACATGCCATGACAACAACTTATACCAATTGACAATTCACATTCGTATCACGACATTGTTCAAGGCTTCGACTTTGCATAAAACCCAGTCGTACAGTGATAGCACCTATCTAACCTCTTGACCCAGTGCCATGAGCGATATATACCTTCTTCTTTCTTTTTTTAAATTCTCCGCAGCTATACGGGTCATTCATACCCACACTTGCAGCCATTGTTTAAGCAAGTGGATGGTCGTAAAGTTCGCAATCTACCCCCATTGTCTTTCTGCCATTGACATTTTATATACATTATCTATCAGCAAGTCATTCTTAGAGCTACTCATTCAAGACCTCGGACTGGTGTTTTAGTGCAGTAGTACGTATCTTAGAGATTGGTGACACTATGAATAACAAAAAAAATAATGCCATAAAATAATGTTTTTAAAGGATTTGTTATTAACTTTAATATATATTTTTTAATTTGCTACAATGATCAGGAAATAATATATATATAAATAAAATTGGCACCAAAAGAAAAGTTTTAAAATATTTCTTTAAATATTATCTTTTAAACTTTACTTCTATTATTTTTAACTTTGAATGATGAAGAAATTAAAAATATATACACAAATCAGTAAAAAGTTTTAAAAAAAGATAAAACATATTTGTCCACCAGTGAAAAGGTTAATATAATGCAACTTAAATATGTTAGACTTGTATTCAAATTCTTTGATGATTTAGAATGACAATCCTAAAATCATTATAAATATAGTTTCTGTCAAATGATACAACTCTAAGAATCTATAAATATGTTCTATGGTAGTTGTATTCTCAGCTTCATATCAAATATTCATGTCAGTGATTTGTTGTGGGAACCTCTCAGACCAAACGATGATTCCGAATTTATTTAACCCCAAATTCAGATAGCAGACAGTTGGACCATCTCGAGATGTCCTAGCAATTGTTCTTAAATATACAGTTGCACCACCGTCATCCTGGATAGAAATGTCGCGTCGACCGCAGGCCCTCTGAAGGGATCTCGAACGAACGTGAAGTTGTCATCCCACTATCTGTGAGTAACACTTCCCATGCCCTCGACACACACATACCGATACCCTAACAACTCATCAGTCTTCAACATGAACATACTGATACCCTAACAACTCATCTTCGAGTACCGATCAAACAGCAGACGATGGAAGGTCTTATCTTTGAACATCACTTCATCATATCTGCTGAAGATGGTGTTGTGCGTTGCATTCAGAGAGTTTTCAACACAGGGGATGAGAGTGTTTGTAGCCCCTTCTGCCACCAGGAGAGGGATCTCCCCAACCCTTCAGCACCCCTCTCGGTCTCTCAGCTCCCCCTCATGGTCTCTCAGCACCCCTCTCGGTCTCTCAGCACCCCTCATGGTCTCTCAGCACCCCTCTCGGTCTCTCAGCACCCCTCATGGTCTCTCAGCACCCCTCACAGTGTCTCAGCACCCCTCTTAGTCTCTCAACGCCCTCCTCTCTCTTACTTCACTACAGACCATTCGACTTCAGTCAAAGTCCTGTTCATTTTCAGCGAGTGTACATCAACGCAGACCAATCTCAATTTACTCTGGCATTTTATCCAGACAAACAATTTGTCTTTCATGATGTGTACAGTCAATTATTGAGCTTGTTTTATGTCGAGATTTAACTGCATGCTTCAAACATTTCACTGCCTAGCAAGAGAACATAATGTCTTCAACAAAACTATCTTATTACTCAATGTTTCATTAGTAAACATTTCAAGTAAAGGGTGTAGCATATGAATGGATGAATATTAGTGCTTTACGTTACAGCAGGAATATTTCACCCATACGTGAATGTACCTAACAAAAACAGTTCTTAGAACAAATTGCATGGTGAATTGCATGTGGATTCAATAGGTGCCGGCAACCGGCAAAATTATCAGTCTATTTCGGAGTATCTCCCTAATTTTGCCGTCTACTTTCAATCTTGCTGATACTACTTTGTAGATGAAAGTATGATTTATGCAGGTCTTTTGCCTCTTACTTTTGCTACTCTGCCACCTACTTCAGATTCTACTGAAACCACTGATAGCATTTAAAAAGTATCTTGCATATACCATGTATACATGTGTATGTCATTGTCAACAGTATCACTCTCAACTGTGTGGCAACAACATTTTGGTGCTTTTGCAAACATTAGATGGGACTGGGAAGTTTTGTAGCAGGCCGAGAAGCTCTGACCGTCATAGTACCACTTAACGCTGTCTTGACGGCAGCGGGTAGACTCCATCAAAACCTAGGGGCGCGCAGTCTGCCGAGTGCACTAGCAGTGTAGCTAAAAAATAAGGCATGCAGACTGCGCGTCACTAGGTTTTGATGGAGGCTACCCTCTGCCGTCAAGACAGTGTCCAACTGTACTATGACGGTCAGAGCTCGGCCTAAACTTGTAGAGAATAGTTGTTGTAAATTGCAAGATTCCACAATTTTCAGGAATGTAAAATACCTAAGACCAAGATTACGAAAATATTTTAGTACGATTTCTTGCTCAATCTCAAATTTAATATGGCGATTTGTGAACAACACTTTCAGATGAGTAATACTGTATGAAATCATATTCGAAGAGTTTTCATAATCTTGGTGCCAGAACTGACAATTATGGGTTTCCTTTTCCCGTGGTTTTCTCAAACGTTGATCATAGTTGTCTAAATGACCAATTATCCCAGGAAGACCAGCTTATGGATAGGAGGAAAACCTGCAATAACTATGTGTTACAGTAACGCTCCATCAGCCAATGCTGATGTTGTTGAATCACGGGCAACAACTGTAAACCACATACAAAGTCATTACAGACCCAATTGTCTACACACTGTCAGCAGGTGGACATTGTTGAAAACAAAAACGTGTCCAGGGGTGGGATTCGAACTCAACTTTCGATTTTGTCAGCTGCCCCACTCTCAACGTGCCTCCTCGATAGCTTCCAGCAAAGTTACACAGCCGAAGTTATGGTCGTTATCAAACAAGTGCCTTTAGGGGTCGAAATTCAAATTTCCTCCAGAATCCCCTCTGGGTACTACTCAAAGCCCAGGGGGATCACTTCTCCCGGGGAGTCACTTCTAGAGCTATAGAGATCATCCCGACACCCCAGGGGTGGTCATTCCGTGAGCCCGAGGGGGCACGGCTCAGGTGTCTACCCATCATTTCCTGGTCACTATAGGAAGCTGCATAGAGCAACTCGTGGTCTCGACCCCCCAGAGGCAAACATATCGCCGATGGCTTCTTGCCTGCAGATCGTAATCGAGGAGGATTTTAGTGAGCCAAGTGGTGTCACCACCATCTTCAGACTCTGGTTTTGGAACTTGGAATCAGGGGAGAAGTGTGTCTTGAAGCGAGAATTATTTTTGTTTGGGTTTGCATTGTCCTGTTGACCGGAAAAAAATGTGGTAACCGTCACCCTACATTTACCAGTGGCACAACATAATTCACTTCTATATCATGCACTGTATATGAAAGTTGCCAAGAATGAACCTCCATAGGACCTCACAAGCAATGCAAGGGAAACAACTCTCTTCCTGATGTTGGGTCCAAAACTTAGGTTGGCCCGTTACCTCCCCTGTTTGTGAAATGTGCCAAAAGGTGGTGTAGATCACAAGTCTGTTACATTTTATTTATTTACAATTTTCATGTCGCTTCATGTCGCTTTTATGTGAATATTTGAGTGTGGGAGATTTTATCGTGCTACTTTAACCCTCTGCCTGCTGGTTTCACATTAGGCACAAACACTCCTCTTCAGGGCATCTCCGATTGCCTCCAGCATGGAGAGAATTAAACATTCATATTCTGACAATCGCCCATTTTCAGATTGTCAGAACAAATGCTAAATAACCTGTTTGCAATCCACCTGTGATAGAACTCGCCCTATGTAGTGCTTGACATTATACTATTATTCATGTCAAATTCAGAGAATCCTAAAAATTTAATTTCCTATTATTTTTCAAAACTAAGACCAAGTAAATTAAATATATGTGTTTCAGGCACCTCATTCAACACATTATTTCATTTGCTCCTTTCTAGCTGTAATGTCTGTACTTTCTATTACACTGTGTGGTGTTTATCATTGGTAAATGTGCATGCGTCTGACAGAAAGTACAGACATTACAGCTAGAAAGGAGCAGGCCCTATCTCAAAAGATGGCAAATCCTGGACCAGAGCTTAAGAAACTTGTTTGAGTACTTATTCATGCTCAACTCAAGGTTGTTCACAAATCCCCATGTGAAATATGAGCTCGAGCATGAAATTGTACTCAAAATGGTTTCGTAATCTTTGCGCCTTGCTGTTCTATAGTTGTTTTTCTTCTCCTTTTTTATTTGTTACCCTTATGACAGCTTCTCCTAATTTCATAAAACACATAATTAGTTTTACTTGGCCCAACAGTAAACCCACTGCATGCAACTAAACGCCACACGCGGCATCGAGACGTCACTGACGATGCAAAAACTTACCTCCATATCCACTGCCACCGTGATACTGTGACGTGTGCATGCTCTGTGACGACATGACATTGTAGCCTTGACCTCCACTGCCTGTCTCGTGTCTGAAAAAGCCGCAAAAATAATGTCAGTAAAACCTCCAGCAATTAGTGTTGCATCAACAGTGAAAACAAAACATTGTAAATTTTGACATTTAAATAAAAATTATTTGAAACACCCCTAAAATCAACCATTTTATTGCAAATTGCAATTTTGGTGTTGAAACGCACATAAAATCATTCATATTGTAAATGAAAACTTAAGTTAAACAGCTAATAAAATTATTCATATTGCAAACTAAAAAATGTAAATTGAAACATAAAATAAACTCACTCATTGCTTTGAAAATTTAGAAATTTGAAATTAAAATCCATAAAATCATCAATTTCCCCCATTTTATCTTTAGGTAAATTCTTGCGTATATCCTTCAACATTCTTTAACTCCCTATTCTCAACAAGTTAACCCATGAAACACCAACTGACCTGATCATCCTGAGCGCGGTGGAGACATCTTTGTCGCCGTCGCGTCGGTAGCCGCTCTCCGGCTTGAACCCCAGTTGTGGACGCCACCCACCGCGTTGTCCGAACCCGCGGTTCCCGTAGTTACCTCCCCTTCCACGACCTCGACCTCTCTCCTGGCTGCGGAACATCTTCTCAAAGTCTTCAGGCTTCAGTACCCTGCCTGGCATTCTGGGAACAAAATGAAAACCATCAGTCAACAACTGTGTTAATATCCATGAACGTAGAACTTTGGTTAATGATAAATGAAGAGAAGAATCATTAGCTTAAAGGCATAATATCACAGATATTTATGGTTGTTTTGGACTAGTTCTTTGCTATAACTGCAATGTACATTCACTTGATACACGTAAAATCATGTTTGTACTTCAAAAATATTTCCACTGCTGTGTGGTTGACAAATCTCCACTGCAACCCCAAGATAGACAACCTGAATATAGTCCGTATGTTTTTGCTTCATTATATATCATGCAAGAGGGACATAACTCTAATGTTCGTTACAGCTTCCTTCATAGATCAGTTGATGCAACAAAGACAAGATAAATAGTGGAACGTTCCCTTTATTCATATAAAATATTAATATTTTGATCGAGTACTGGTGACTAAGTACATCAGGGTTAGAACTTAACATTAAAATAAAATTGCCCGAATAATGATATAAATAATAAAACAAAGATTTTACTAGCCCGTAGGATGTCTTTACCATTAGTAGAAATGGATCGGGCCGCCGGGCAAGTGGGAACTTCTATCCCTGGTACATCAGTAAATAACTTTTGCATAGATAAATCAAGCGTAATATAGTCTCAGATCGAAATTTGTTTATCCATTATCCAGGTCTACCAACTGTGATATTATGCCTTTTTTTTTTTGGTATTGGGGTTTAAAGTCGCTTTCTAGAATCTTTCACTAATATCACGACTTGTCAGTTTAGGGCAGGAGGAAACCCGCAACATCTGTAGCGCTGAATGTTGCAGTAAACCTGCAAGCACTGGCTGGTACTGACAAAACCAAGGATGATAATTGCATTGCCACTCTACAGTCAGTGCAATATCGCGTCAGAAAGGTAACTTTCGCGAATATTGATGCCGGGCCCCCGGGACGGGATTTGAACCTGGAACCTTGGGCCCCGAAGTCCAATGTTCTACCACTGTGCTACATCCTGCCCCCAAGATTCATTCACTTATAATGTTATATCACGGCTTGTCAGTTCAGGGCAGGAGGAAACCCGGAACATCCGTAGCACTGAATGTTGCAGTAAACATGTGAGCCCAGGCTGGCATTGTCAAACCAAGGTGAAATGTATTATAGCCCATCCAGACAGCTGCAGGACTGTAGCTCTATGTTATGCTCTATTACTGTTTAAATGGTGCCAATATTATAATGTAAATATGTTAATAGGGCACAAAATAGAGATACATAAGTGCTTCTAACACTACACAAATATGTCCTAGGCTATGACAACTTATATTATTGGATAGCTGGTCTTCAATAAAGCATAGATTGGTTCGCTTCACGAAATAAATAAGACAAAACTAAAATGTGTAGTTACTATCTTATAATTGTGCATTTATCCTATGAAAAAACACCACCTCATAATTGTGCATTTATCCTATGAAAAAACACCAACTGGGAATCCGAATGAAAACACAACGCTAGATGAAAAGTATGGCCAAAGTTTGACTGCATACCTCATTTCACGTACCGGAATTACTGACCCACATATTAAATAATTTTGATTGGATAAATTCATGGTTTGTCAGAACTGCATTTCCTATCACCATGACATCCTCGAAAACACAGGCCATTATGACTACACTAACCTCTGTCAAATACCCTGGGATCACTGTCTATATAGAACTCTGTTTTTGACACGCGACTGTTGCATGGAGGTTACGTGCTCTAAATATATCGACCAATCCAAGCTAGGCAGAGATAACTCTGAATCGATATATTTAGAGTACACGTAACACCCACGCATCAGTCACGTGTCTAGTGTCTAGTGTCTTAGTGGGACTCTGATTGGTTCAACGTAGAAAACAGAGTTCTACATAGACAGTGATCCCAGAGTATTTGACGGAGGTTAGTGTAGTCATAATGGCTTGGGTTTTCAAGGATGATACAAAATATCAACTTGTTCCTGCTTTGTCACTCAGACAACCGTGATCAGCACAGCAGGATATTTTCTAACGTTCTCTGTGAGAACTTACCTCTCCAAAACACTGGAATAACATAATTTCATAACATTGTTATCCTATTATATAATGTTTCCATGGGAATGGTTATCATTATCATAAATAAAGTAACCACGAGTCAGTTAGAACCGATGAATACAAGTAAGTAAACAAGTTACCCAGAGTAAATAACTGAGTTTGCTGTTTTTCTTGGAAATGAAATGATATTATGGTAATTTGTTTATACTGTAGTAGGAAGAGCACCAATGTGTGTTATAGTAAGACGACTACACTGACCTTGGTTGAACCCAGAATAATAACTGACGAATACATCCTGTAGACATGGTAGACATACAGGAACTGGAGGTGTGGGGTGTGGGGTGTCAGGCGTGAGGTGTGGGGAGTGAGGTGTGGGGTGTGAGGTGTGGGGTGTGGGGTGTGAGGTGGGGTGTGGGGTTAGGTGAACAGCAGAACACATACCCAGTATTTAATTCAAATATCACTGGTTGTTGCTGAATGTTACAATAAATCAGCTGGTACTGGCAGACCAAGAACGACAACTGCAATTGCCAAGGTAACTTTTGTGAACATTGATGCTAGGCTCCTGGGATGGGATCTGAACCTGGGGAGCCTTTGACGCCTATGTACAATTTGCTCTACAAAACTGCTCTTGATTGGTATCATAAATATTAATGAAAGGATCCAATGATTCTCCAGAAAGCTTGACTTGCATATAGCAGTTGCATATGTACTGAACAGGACTTTTTTTTCCTTTTGGTATAAGAATACTGTAAATCATGAAATTAATGCGAGCAGAATATTAATGTGAAAAATGCGACCGCTGTATTGTCGCATTTAATTGCTGCACGTTAAAGGTAAGACTTGGAGGAAAACATGTATGGCAACATGGCCGTTCGCATTGTATTGGTGTCGCATTTATGTCTAAAATTTAGAGGTCGCATTAAATTAGTGACGCATTAATTTCATGATTTACAGTAATATCTGTGGCACGTGCTGCACGTGGTTTTGTTGTAGCATGTGTACGTGACATCATAGCCACGTGACTTTTCTTGAATCAGTCATAACTAGATAAACGAATGGTCTTATCTTCAGTCAGCTATTTTGGTCCCGTGGTAGCGACTATGGAAGCAAAGATTTGTTTTGATGACTGGTTCGATCCCAGGTTCGAAAACATGTGTACAGCTCGATGAAGGGAAAGTGTACGTGTATTTCAGATGTTCGTACATTTTCTCAGAAATGAACAAATTAATGCTTTGGAAAAGTGTATGTTCATTTCTGATATTACCTACACTGTGTGAGAAAGTGTACATGTATCCAGATATGCATGTACACTTAGAACAAAAGAAACCATGGCAACGAGACCGGAGAAGGGGTATAAATTCAGCTACCCTAAAACTCCCTAAAACATATATATTTTGCGTACAGTACAATGCGAATGTGCCACACACGAACCTTCTCTTTAGTAATACAGATACATACAACCACATGTATGGTTTGTTGGTTTATTCCGGTAATTGTATAGAAATGTATAATACGTGCTATAAAATGCATCGGTAATTAAAGGCATAATATCACAGTTGATAAACATGTATAATCGGACAAACGAATTTCGATTTATCCACCCAAAAGTTGTTATTTAGTGATGTACTTATCCCCCGGCACTCGATAGTTATAAAACAAATAATATT